>JAXRKP010000888.1:37500-55000 GCA_037039925.1 Doris montereyensis | reverse complement strand
CAAATTGCATTCTGTACATCATGGAAGGCTTGTCTACTGTTAGGCTCTGTGATGTTTATGGCAGTCCACAGTTCATTACCACACAGGGCTTCCACTGGTGATGGTCCATTCAAAAGTTCACCAAGCTGAAATTCATATCATTGCATGAAAACCGATGATAGGTATGCCCGATGGATTTGAAAGCAATACGGATAACAAATGGTTTGCTCTAGTTTATTGTTTTTTAAACCAGAACATCAGAAACTACTGAACAGTGAGAAACTACAGATGTCTTTGCAAGACAAAATCATAAAAGATACAATAATGATGATTTCACCTCATGTACACAGATATACAGTATCTTGCACACTGGGCAATACTTATACAGAATGCAGCTATGTCATGTCTTTTCAATGTTTTCAACTGTTATCATATTTCACAGGTACACAAAGTTTATTGAAATTTATTCAATAAAAAAGCTAGCCTGCAATTTACACCAAAAGAAAAAAGCCCAAAAAAACCCAGAAAATAAAAAGATCCAAAATTGTGGAAATTAGTTAAAATCCGTTGTATACATTTTAGATGAAATTATCCGTAACAAGTTAATTTACCAACTTCAATTCTTTTTCAAAGTTTGAACTCAGAAAATGGTTGATTTTTCTGTATTTTTAATAAACTTACCTTCTCAATATTTATAGTTGCATCTATAAGGGCATCCAAAGTGTGAGAATCTGTTAGAATGGGATTTAAAATGCGACCAACCTCTGTATTGTTTAGAGAAGAGCCAAGCTAACAGGTTGATCTGATGTATAAAAATAGACAGAGAAGAATTTGATACACAAATGAAGAAAATAGCATGATAAACTAGCTGAAAGCTTAGTATTATATCGTCGGTGAAACTGTCTAAATGTGAAGTCCACGATATATGAAATATGAGATTTGTCCTTAGAATTCTAAAAGGATAAATTGAAAAATTGTACATGCTAGCAATTCTATTCGACAATTAATACATAAGTATGCAGTAACTGTATAGCCAACAAAAGCAGCTAGCTTTCCAATTACAGGTACAATCTTGTCCCTTCAGAATTGAACAACAAACTTCTCTTTTTTTCAATATGTGTAGGAAGCAACTTTCATTTTCTTGCTCTTGAGTGTATCCATGTTTGACTTGAAATTATAAAATAATTCCTTCCATGAGATTAGTGCAACATAAGCCATTAATGAATAATTTCATTCTTACCTTTGATCGATTTCAGGAAGGCATTGAAACTGTGGAGATATGCTTGGATGAAACGTAAAGCACTGGAAACTTCCTCAATATCTGTAAAACCCCTGAGCTCCTTCAGCACAGTGCCCACACTATCAATAAAAAAGAAATGAAAGAATATATGAGATAACTTTGTATGACATTTTAGCATTGTCATATGAAGCCTACCTACTTCTTTCCTGTTATTAAATCAAAGTTGTCCTTCACAATCATTAGTTAAAATAAAATTGATATATGAAAGAAAATCACAACTTGTCATTAGTCCTTTACTTACATTTGACTTGATATTGCAGCATAGTCGTCAGTGAATGCAGTGCCTAAACTGTTGGATTGTCCATTTAATTCTGACAGTAACTGAGTCAAATTCAGCATAAATACATCTTCAAGATCACGGCCTTGGAATGTAACTTGCTTTGTAGAGGTTAGATTCATGATATGTGAGATGAGATTATTTACAGTTTCTGTCAACTTCTCCGCATCCAAAGGGTATTTTGAACTCATTGCTCTCGAAATCTGAAATACAGATGAAGACTCAAACTTACTTTGATTTCATTTCTCTACCATACTGAGAAACATAAACCCCGATTTCTGAAAGAGAGGGGAATAACTTTGCATTTGATGCCAAACAATTTCCATTACAATGAATTAATCAGATTTTTTGTAAGCATATCAAAGAAATTAGACAAATCTGAGTATAACGTTTTTTAAGGGAAATTTGTATTTGCTTTTGATGCTGATCCTAAATTCAGATTAGTATATAGATAGACAACATGAAGGAATTTACCTCATTTGTTAAGGAATCCACCTTGAAGGACTTGCTCCAGTTCCTCTGCCAGACTTGTAAAGTCAAAGCCACAAAATACATTTAGAGCAGAACTTAGATTCACATTTGGACTCACGCCAAATATTTGTTCAAACTTAGTCTTTGAGCAGAACAGATTCATAAGCTGGGTGGTATTTGAAGCCATACTGATGAATTCATCAACCTGTGTAAAAAATGAAGGTATAAATTTATGTGAAGGAGGCTGTCAGTTGTGTTTAACAGTAAAATCGATATTCAGCTTTGACATAAATGTATCTTATGAAAATTAGGTAATCAAATTTACTAATTGTTTTGATGAAAAACATTCCTGTTGCCTATTAGATATCATTTACAGAGTATTTCGTCCTATCTCTAAAAAAATGTATTCAGCAGTATGCATCATATTCATTTTCATTTTTGTTTTGTGAGAAGGCATTTTTAATTTCAAAATGTAACAACTGATAATGATTGCAAAGTTGAAACAGAGTGCTTATATAATAAAGTTGCATACACACAAAAATGTGTTGAACCACATACCTTTTCTGGGTAGAGTTGTACAGCAAATAGGCCTGTCACTGGGTCTGGATTTATATCTAAAACTGAGCTAATGAGCTTCTGAAATTCAGGAACATCTCTAAACAAGGATGCAAGGTCTAAACGACCATTTTGAAGTCTGACTCTTGCCATAATATCATCCAAAAAGTTGACCATGACTTGAGCAATGTTAAAGACACTTGAAAGAGGCTGAAAATTTCAGATTCATTCATGAAGCTCTGCTGTAAAGTAGAGTAAACTGAAGCCAGGTTCATTAAGGTGGTTAGATTGTAGTTTTTTTAAAATGGACAATGTTTGTCAGCATTAAAAGTTGGATTTGTCAATTAAATTCTGGAAACTTTTAGAGTAAAAACTTTCTGTGAAGCATTTTTTCCAGTCTTGAATGTGAGATTTGCCGTCATTAAGTGTTGTAAGCATTGTTTCAAGATTAAAATTCGATTGAAGTTTTTTGAAAGATCATCAATATCGTTGTTACAAAAGGCTGAATAGAGGGCAGAGGTATTAAAATCAGCAGGAAACTTGATTACTTCACTCCATTTGTTTGTCACACAGAAATCTTTCATGTCATCAGACATTAAAATTTCAGCAAAAAGAGTTGTATTTTTACTGGTGCAACGAGCAAGGATTGAATTGTAACAGAATCTAATCCAAGACCATCAAAGAGCTCTCTCAGGCCTGGAATTTGACTTATGTTCTCAATGTATAATCTGCTCCTTGCATGGCTTTAATGTTATCATTGAGGATATCAAGGACAGCATTCAAAACAATGCCAGTTTGTTTAAAGCCTTCCATATCAAAAGTGGGCCAAGTTGCTCAATAAGGATCATTATCCTGAGAAAGAATAAAGCAAAGAAAAAACTTGTAAGTGAATGTTATATAAATATATAATCAATGAGAACTGTAAAATTGCAGCCTGTTCTCTGAGAAAATGAGATAACCATTTTGATATAAAAAATTTAATGAAAATTTTCATGGAATATGTTATTGGGTTTTATGCTTGCCATAAACTATCATTAAAAATTACTCATCCTCCAAAGAAATGAGTACAGTTGGAGATAGACAGAGACAATGACAGTGATAGAGACAGACACGAAAGTAGACTGGCAAACAGACAGACAGATACAGACAGACAGACAGAGATAGAGACAAAAACAGACGGGCAGAAACCGAGTCAGACAGACAAATGTATGTACAGGTACAGACAGAGAGGGGCAAATGAAAAAGTTCACTTACTGGTCCCTTGCTGTCAGGTCTTTTCAAGAGGAAGTATTTGAGAATCCAGAAGATTTTGCCACGACTCATTCATCCAGTTAGAAGGAACATCAAATCTTGGTGGTTGTTTTATCCATTTATTGATGAGATCGGTCATCATAGTTTGCATTGTTTTCAAACTAGACAATTACTCCATGGAACCATTAGCCTGTCATGCAAAAAATACATTGCTTATAACTCAAAGTAAAATGAGAGTTCCACAAGAAAACTCAAAACGAAAACACACAGGAATATATATAGTATGCATAAACAAAATCCGATGCTTGTCCATGAAGAGGGAAGTAAAAAGAGTTTCTTCAAGGCTGTTATGGCTCATAGAGCTGCAGCTTATCCCAGTTTCAATAACAGAACAGGTGATAATAATCAACTCCTGGCTACAATAGGGAAGATAGAGGTGGATTTTCTCATTTGTCATTAATTAAATTAAATATAATGTGTATCATATACATGAAATATGTACTAAACAAAATAAAAAGCAGTACTTTTCTTCAATCTTCATGGACACTAACATGTTTATAGCTAAACAACCTGTTTATTACGTAAAAACATTTTTTAATAATTACTCTAGATAGATATATTCAGGTTAATGGGAGAAATTGATCCAATGAATATTACTCTAGATAGATATATTCCAAATAAAATGGTTAAGCCAGATTAGACATCTTCAGTTCTTTTGATAATCTTTGGAGCCCTAAGTAACTGGAAAACAAATTAAGTTATTTAAAATGCTTTAGGGCCATGCTAACCTTATCAACTCTGTCATGTTATAACAGAAACATGGTAAATCAAGAATGAAATTAAAGGAATGGAGTAAAAAGATACATACCACTGCCTCTATTTTGTGAATATTAATAAAGGAATCAATATTGTCTATGAAATTGTTGAAGTCTATCTTGCAAAATTCACTTCTCATTTGTGATAAGTCCACAGAAGTATCTTTTGTGCCATTACTTTGTAGGATCTGTGCCTCTGCCAAACCTTCCTCACTGAACAATGATGATAAAGTCAAAGATAGAAGAAAAATAGATTTATCATCAAAATGAAAATGTAAGATCACTTTATGATTTTTTTTTTCAAGAAGAAAATCTCTAGTCAATGAAGTAAAATTTTTTAAAACTTTTTATTTTGCCTGATATTAAGACAGATGATATTTTTGGCCTTCTTCGGATGACTATTTAAATATTTTCCTTGTTTCTAATGTGAAGATTTAAAAAACAAGAGAGAGAGAAAAAATATAAAGGTAAAATAAGGTGAGAAAGTATAAATATTTAGAGGAACTGTTTCCTCAGTGACACTGATATAAAAACTGATAATCATAATAAATAAAGGAGTACAATATTTTTTCCTACATTCTCCTTACTTAAAAGATAGTATTATCCACTTGAAAATAAGGAAAATGGCAAAACTACTATCCAAACAAATAAGAGAAATATGACAATAAGTGACAACTCCACTAATAAAGACAGAACAAACACATGACATTTCGGTATAACCCTTCATCAGACAACAAACCCTGTCGTTTCCAATATTGATACTTCATTTTCAAAGTTAAAACAACATATGGAAATAATCTACATTTTAGTGGATTTGCATAACAAATTCTTAAGTCATTAGTTTCTCTAATCAGGAAAAAGAAAGAAAGGAAAAGCATCTGAAAATTTTGAAGGAAAATTATTTCTCGCTCTTTTCCAAATAAAAAAGTGAAGGTTGTGCTTTCATAGGACTTATTTTCTACCATTTGAAAGAGTATGAAGGACATATATTCTTTCGTAAAATTTTGTAGCTTTTTTCTTTACCTTTCAGTGAAACATAAACACAAACTAATGTGTACTTGAACATTCATACCAGAATGCTCTTTTCAATTTTTGTTTGACACTTACAGGTCTTGAAGTGGACGATGCCAGGAGCACATCTAAAACACCAGGGAGCTGGATGAATCTCATCATTTGTTGCATATTTGTCCAGCCTTCAAACAGTTCAGTGATTCCAAAGCTTGCCTCTATAGAGAGTAAAACGTATTTAAAGACAAATTTAAAGCATTGATAAAAGAGTTTGTGGTCAAAATGTAAACAAAAGGAAAATAATACAAGAAAGGTATCATTTTCTTTTCTCTATTTGAATGTTAGAATTTAAATATGAGAATTTCATATTCTGATTTAAATAAACAAATAAAACACAATAAACAAACAAACCCATTCATCATAAAATATAGTAAATGGCCTTGCGTGATTTGCATGTACCGGAGTCTATGAATTCATAAATCAGTGTTTGTATTCATTAGAAAAATAGTCATCCTCTCAGTTTGTATTCATTAGAAAAATAGTCATCCCTCTCAGTTTGTATTCATTAGAAAAATAGTCATCCTCTCAGTTTGTATTCATTAGAAAAATAGTCATCCCTCTCAATTTGTATTCATTAGAAAAATAGTCATCCTCTCAGTTTGTATTCATTAGAAAATAGTCATCCCTCTCAGTTTGTATTCATTAGAAAAATAGTCATCCCTCTCAGTTTGTATTCATTAGAAAATAGTCATCCCTCTCAGTTTGTATTCATTAGAAAAATAGTCATCCTTCTCAGTTTGTATTCATTAAAAAATAGTCATCCCCTCTCAGTTTGTATTCATTAGAAAAATAGTCATCCCTCTCAGTTTGTATTCATTAGAAAATAGTCATCCTCTCAGTTTGTATTCATTAAAAAAATAGTCATCCCTCTCAGTTTGTATTCATTAAAAAAATAGTCATCCCTCTCAGTTTGTATTCATTAGAAAAATAGTCATCCCTCTCAGTTTGTATTCATTAAAAAAATAGTCATCCCTCTCAGTTTGTATTCATTAAAAAAATAGTCATCCCTCTCAGTTTGTATTCATTAGAAAAATAGTCATCCCTCTCAGTTTGTATTCATTTAAAAATAGTAATTTTTCATTTCAAATTGATTAAAAATATGCATCTCTCTCATTTTGTTTTCATAAAAAATGTTCATCTGTCTCAGTTTGTTACTATTGTGCTGACACCATTGCATGCAGTCAAAGGCTGTCCAAACTACCATATTTTTCATCTTCATATATGCTGCTGAGTGGGTATTTCTTTTCCTTTTTTCAATTTTGCAGTTCAAACGTGAGAATAATTCGTGAAATTTCATGAACAGATCAAGGCGAAAGGGGAAGGGTGAAGTAATTATTGGTTGAGTAAAGTTGTCCCAGACTATGGTCCTAATGAATGTTTCTGAAACAAAAAGTAAGCCTATTTCATTAATAAAAAGAGAGTGGATATGATTTAAAATTCGCATTCCTCTTGTAAAATAAAACTTACTGTTATCCAGCCTCAATACATGATCCATCAAATCATCAAGTACAGCCATCATAGCAGCAATAGGCGGAACATTTCTTTCAACGCTGGATCACTTTCACTTAATTGATTTATAAGCAAGTAGACACCTCAGCAGATCTGATCATTTAACAAAGTTAGATAAAATATTTTAAAATATATAAAAGAGAAATACATATATAAAAAAGCAAAGCTGATTACAATTTGAAATACCTATATACATATATGTATATAGACCTCTCTATATTTAAAACAAATAAAAAATAATTTTGAATAATTCTGTTTTTAATTAAACAAACGACAGGGAGAAATTATACTGATTAGACTTTTCCTATTTAAATACCTCACATGAAAATATGTCACAGTTAGGCCAGTAAAACTGATAAATAGAATATAAAAGAGGAGGGAAAATATCTATTTTCCCTGTCCGCTGTAAATGAGAAAATCTTCTTATGTCCTTCCTGACTTTCAGGTATGGGTTTATCAACTTAAACCATACTGCTGAGCACTCAATGATAAAAACTTAATGATTTACCTTTGAAGGAAGGTTTTGGCGTTGCCTAATAATTTTGGTCAGTGTTAAAGAAAGTGAAACCTAATCACAGGATACTTACAAAAGTGGGGGATTTTCATTACAAGATCTTCGGTAGAAATCCAGGTACTTAATCTTGACATCACTTGAGACCAGACTGTTTCATTTAGAAAGCGATCAGTTGGTATTATTTCTTTTTAAATTGTTCCATTAGACTGTCAATTCAAGTAAAACTGAAGTAAGATTTGCTTTGATGTTTGAAGAGTCATTGATCTGGTCAGAGAAAAAGAATGGGTTGTGATAAACATAAAATGAAAATTGCCTTCAGTTTCAAAACCTATAAGAAGTTTTATTCATAGGCAGGTCTACACAGATTTTCTGTAAATTACAGTCACTCTTAAAATTAACAAAATTTTACAGATAGAATACAATTTATAAAATTGTATTTGATAAAATGTACATAAGATCAGAGCTATTTATAGCGAACAAGAAATTATTTATGAAAGATACATTGTCGGTTTTTGGCAAATCATCCTTCACTATTGGAATTAAACTATTCCTCTTTAAAGCAAAATGCATAAGTATTGGTTCATGTGCTCAGAAATTTGAAAGGATCTTTTGGACAATAAACATCATCTGATATGCACATCACTTGCTTATTACATTTCCTTCTATAATTATTGTTTGAGTATTGTGGGTAGTAGCTGTTATATACACTCAGGATCAAGTTATTCTCTATGTGTTTGTAGTAGATAAAGAGAGAGAGAGAGAGAGAGAGAGAGAGAGAGAGAGAGAGAGAGAGAGAGAGAGAGAGAGAGAGAGAGAGAGAGAGAGAGAGAGAGAGAGAGAGAGAGAGAGAGAGAGAGAGAGAGAGAGAGAGAGAGAGAGAGAGAGAGAGAGGGAGGGAGGGAGGGAGGGAGGGGGAGGGAAGGAGAGAGATAGAGAGATAGAGAGAAAGAGAGAGAGAGAGAGAGAGAGAGAGAGAGAGAGAGAGAGAGAGAGAGAGAGAGAGAGAGAGAGAGAGAGAGAGAGAGAGAGAGAGAGAGAGAGAGAGAGAGAGAGAGAGAGAGAGAGAGAGAGAGAGAGAGAGAGAGAGAGAGAGAGAGAAAGAGAAAGAGAGAGAGAGAGAGAGACTGACAGACAGATAGACTGACAAGCAGACAGACAAACAGGAACAGGTAAGAGCTCAGATGTATGGTTAAGATAAAGCCAACATTTTCAAAACTATTATCTTCTCCTCCTTTCCCATTAAAGCATAAATTCGTAATCACAAAAGCACTGATCTTATTACTAAAAACCCTATTGTACACCTTTTCCGTCAGATTTTAATCTCTTTCGTTAAGAAGGAAAATACTTTTTCTATTTGCTCACGATATTCTCAATGTCCTTGGCAGCCTTGAAGTTCACGACATAGGTCTCAATTTCTGTCAAATTTAGAGAGCAAAACTCAGTCAGCCAGTCAGTCAAATCAAAGGTAGATGTTGGTGGAATACTGAACATGTCCTGTGGTTGTGATGTGCAGAATTTTTTCCAGAGATGTAAGCGACTCAGCACGGCTGGCAACCTGTGGGAATGATTTGAGTTTCTATGCAATAAATCTATTAAAGACGAAGAAGAACAATTTTTCACATGCACATCTCACTAGCTCCACATTGACCCATCCAAAGTACAGTGTTATCTAAAATTACATTATTGAAACTATCCTTTATACGAAAAATTAATCATGTCTATATTTCCAGTTACTGATTTGTACTCGAATATAATAAATAACCAGCAAAATAATGTCAAAAATATGACTAGATCAATATCAATTACTTTAAAAATAGATTATGATGTTCCACTCAGTTATAAAGTGCCACCAGTGAAAAGGACTCCTCCGTTACATAATGGAAAATGTCTGGTAAAGTGAAAATATCCTAAAACGTTTTCATGGATAACAACTGACCTTCTCAGGGTTGTTAAGAGATGTGTAAACAAGGACCTCAAACAGTTCAGGAAGACTGTCAGCCAAATGAATAAGTTTTCTCATGCCAGGTGTGTCCTTGAAAACTCTTCAAAGGAACCCCTGTAACATGAATTAAAAGCAAAAATGAGAATAAGAAAAAAAGAAGTTCCAAACAGCAATTACAATGAGTTACTGTGGTACTTATCTAAGATATATACCACAAATAACAGCATTTTCTCACTTATCTTCTATTTCAATAACTTAATCTATAAGTACCTGATTTCATTCGTAATTCATAATATCTTTGTAGCATTATATCTAATAAGATTTAACTGTTTATTTAGAATGAATCAAAATGAGGCAAATCAAACATACAATAACGTTACCTTTTATGATGTCGAGCACTTGATTGGTTAAGACAGTTGCGATCTTCAAAGCTTTCTCATAGGCATCGTACAACTCAGGAACTGCGTCTTCCATTGATCCAAAAAACTGATTAATTACGTTCACAATGCTTTGAGGTGACCTATAAAAGAAATAATAAAAGAAAAAAGATTAATCCAGACAAAACAAAAACGCAACCAACATCCCCTCCCCCTCCCCACCTTTCTGACGAATAAAAGATACAAATAAATTGACACATGAATAAGTCAAGTATCATTTATTTTACTCGTTTCAATAAGAGAAGAAAAGAAAAATGAGAGAGAAAAAAAAAGACAACTTTAAGCTTTAATTATCACATCTAAAATGTGATGAGAGAACATGAGTTCAAAATATGAGTAGCGTAAATTATTGAGAGGTAAAGTATTTGAAACTGAATAAGTAAAAGGTATTTGTAATAAACAGCTTTAACAAATTATACAAACCCGTAGCTCATCATTGAAGAATTTGACCATCTTTCTATTTTCCTGCCGATTTCCTGCCAAACTGTTTCATTGAAAAGACGGAGGTTGAAAGGCATGCTTTCCAATGATGGGTTGATGTAAAAACTCTCCAATGAGTGGAGTAGTTGTGTCAATTTTTCAGTCACATCGGTAACATTGAGTGCTTGTGTGTCATTACCCTTTTCCTGTTTGACAAGAGACCATCAATGCAAACACTATTATTTGGGTAAATGAATGGTTGTATTATATGTTCGTTATTGAGTTTTGAGTGAATATCTAGGAAAATTTCCACAACCAGAGGGAAAAAATGCTGAAGCAAATAACCTTCCGCATCCCCCCCCCCCCCCCCCAAATAATAATCCCTTCCAACTAAATGATTATATTTTTTTAAAAGACTGCTGTTCATTACTATAAAGTGAATGCGTCTGAAAAGATTTGAAGTATTCATTCTCATGATTGGCTTACCAATTGATTGAACCTCTCGACAAGTTGCTTTGAATTCAGTTCTTTTACAAGTGCATCAATGTCTATTGTGCAGAGTTTTGTCAAATAACGCTGCGACATTGAAGCTGCTACCTGGAGGCTCCTTCATGATTTCAGACGCTGGGGTAGCACAGAACTCAGAAAATGACATGAGAGCCTTGGACCAAGCAGCAGTCTGAAAATTAAGATCAACAAAGTTAAAAATCTTGTGCTTTTGCTTGTCATTATTTAAATTGAATTTAAAAAAAAATTTTCTGTTTGCAATTTAGATTTCATACAGAACACATGCATTAAAAATATAAAAATAAATATTGAAAACAAAAATTTGAATTTTAGATATGTGTTTATATTCATTGGCTGTATCTTTAGTTTTCACATGTATATTATTCATTCCTTTATTCTTAAAATGAATTATTTATCTACATTAGTGTATGTATTTATGTATTCATTTACAGAGCGTGTTGTTTTCTATTTTCTCTTTAGTTATATGTTTATATATGGATTTAATTTATCAAACTTACTTTATCTGGTTGAGTCATAAGGGTATATAAAACAGTTTCAAGCATTTCAGGAACTTGTTGTAGCAATTCCACCATAGTTTGCAGTGTTGGAAACCCACTGAAGGCTTCAGGAAGACTCTCTGTGACAATATGGATAAAACAAATATATTTAAAAAGAAAATCAGTATAACAGTAAAGGAGGGGCATATTTCAGAAAGGCAATAACGTCAAATTGAAGGATAACAAATCAGAATCAAAATCAGAATGCTTTATTTGTCTCTGAACAAAATAAAATTGGTTTGGTCATGGTGACATAACAACATATTAAAAAAAACTCCCATATATAACACATAAACAAATAAAAAATCATATATATATAAACACATGAAAGCATTGAAACATATCTAAAATTTAAAATAAAAGATGAAAATCATGTAACACAGGTAAATTTACCTTTAACTGCTGAAGTTCTTTTCCCAATTATGTCCAGAACAGCATCCAAATACCGAAGGCCATCACTGGTGCCAGGCATATTCTCCAAGTATGTCAGAATTCCAACTGACAGAGTTTGTTGCTGTTGAGCAATGAATCTGAAAAAAGATGCAATGATATAATATGTGCTCTTTTAGTGTTTTCCCATTTTAAATATTAGAAGAAAAAAATTTAATTTCTTTTTTGTTTCATATTTATCTCACACCAGACGACTGTGATATATATTATAAACTGTTTACTCACTCTTCCACAGATTTGTATGGCCAGATCCACGAAGTGATGCTTTCAATGACATTATTCCACACATTTGGATCAAATATTCTGTCTCTCAGATTGACATTCCCTTGAACTTTCTGTATGAGCTTTTCTACTTTTCCAATTATTGAAGATACTTGTGGAGGATTGGTCACTGGTTGTTCAATCTGTTAAAAAATGAATACAAACGATTACTCAATTTTGTAAAAAAGTTAATGGAATTGGAACTTTTGATTATAATGACATTGCAAACTTATTGTGTGTAGTAATGATCCCAAAAAGTTTTATATCAGTGGGGAAAAATGATCTTATGTTAGAAATATAGATGAATAAAAGAAACACTGAAAAAAAATCATTAATTGTAATAGGAATATTTTAGACTGGTGTGTATACCTAAAGAAAAGAGCTCTTCAAGTGATGGAGTGACGATGAAAGTTTGTAGAAAATCATGAGATTGGTGAAAAAGTAAAGATGAACTTACATGTTGTCACAAAAGAACACAAACAAAGAATAACAAGTACTTTTTTTCAACATATAAAAATGCTGTCATACTCTGCTTAAATAGCTAACTCATCTGCAATGAGGGAATCGGTATCTGATTTATTTCAATATAATAAGCTGTCACATACTTTGCTAGTAACAATAGTAACATGTATACCTAAAACCTACATATGGACACACTTTAACACACACATACACATAATATTTATATATAACACATACATAATACATAATATAGTAACTTACAAATAAGTTTAAAAAGAGAAACAAGAAAACTTACAAGAGATGTTATTTGCAGTACGGCTTTGTACTTCATAAGGTCCTCTACAAACTGCGTCATGTTCAAAGAGCACAGAGTTTGCATCCACACGTTTAGGTTTAGGATTGTGTTTGGAGCAGGAGTAAGTATTTCTTCTGGTTTATTAGAACAAAATTCTTCGAATGACGTAACTCCTGACAGCTTTGCTGAAATCTGAGTAAGAAATAAAGGGGATATGATCAGTCGAACATGGGCTCACATGTTTTTTTTTCTGGCTTCCATTGGTTTCATAAAACTGCCTTATTGTATTGTCATACAGTTTTTAAAATTATGTACTTACACATTAATATTCACTTCAAGTAATTTTGCGATAAATTATCAATATGTACTTTAAAGATCTGAATTGTGCTCTATCTATTTAAAAATTAATAATAAAAGAATGAAGGTAAGCATTTAATTATGTTCAGTAATTTTTCCTTACAATATCAATAACTTATGTCTATCTTCAATAAAAATAATTTTGTTTCAGATGGATAATTCTAATCAAGAGAGGGCAAGGGATGTTTGTTAATCCTACCTTCTCTGGATGGTTAATACTGGTGTAGAGAATACTTTCAAACAATTCAGGAACTTGATCAAGCAGAGAAACAAATGTTTTCATATTTGGAATTTCACTAAACGCTTCTTCAATTGAAGTGGCTGGAAAAAGAAGAAAAGCACATCAAAAATAGATAATAACAACAGGGCAAAATTGCACAAAGGATTAGCAAATGATGAAAGGCAATCATACAAAGATCAAGCCATCAAACTCACATATTGCACTATTCTTAAACATTGATAGTCATCTGCACTCATTTTTCCCTATTACAGTTAGACTTCCCACAGAAACTAAATTAAGCAGTGCTATTGAAGGCTACAAAAATTAAATGAAATCCATTGCTTTAAATGAAAAATCCTGCATCGGTTTAGTTCATAAAAAGAAGAAAAGCTTATTCAATCATTCTTTTTTTTTCAAGAAGATTAATTATAGAAATTAGAAGTGTGTCTATTAATGAAACTTAAAACATAAGGGACAATGTCTGAAAAATTTCATAAGTGCTAAAATAGATAAAAAATAGAAATATTACCATTCAAGATGGCAAGCATTTCAGTAAAAGCAACGTTGGAGATTGCTAAAGCCTTGTCAAACATCTCCCTAAATTCTGATGGCAAACTGTTGCGGGTACCTGTGATTACCTCACTGATGATGTTAATGATGCTGTCATTAAAATTTGACCTGTAAAGATAACCAGTGGAAAAGGAAATACAAGCAGATATTTTTAAATTTAACAGTAATTAGACATTAAACATTCTTATACGTTTATACTCATACAAACTAAAGTGATGCTGATGGTTTAGTGGTAGATATAGGGGCTTGAGACTGAAAGGTTACAGTTTTTAATCCTAATCTTGCTAGCCATAAAAGGTATTGTGTCTTTAGGGAAGACACTTTACATGCTTTTCTTCACTCCATCCACAGATTTGCTAACAGGTACCAGCTCTCCCTCAGAGGTGAAGCTTTTGACAGTCCAGAATTTTTTCTAAAGAGTGATCTAGTGTCACATACATAATATACACAGCTTTGTGCTTCACAAATCAGGATAAGCATAAGCTTTATGGGCCAAAAAGCCTTAAAGGAACTTTACTTGCTACTATTATGGACCCACACTGATCAAAAGTGGAAATAATTTTATACTGTAAATAGCAAAGGGGAACAAAGAATAATAAACTTGCTGTTGCTGTTGTAGTTGTTGTTAACCATCTAGCAATGCTAGGACATTTGTCCTCTGGCCCACTGCTCTATAATAGCATATACAGGTGTTTTCCTTCAGTATGAGAGTTTCATACAAGGTGTTCCAGGTATCAGGTGTTTCAGGGAGTAGCGTTTCTTATATGTTTTCAAATTGCAACATTAAAAAATGTGCTGGGTTATAGTTTCAGGGGGTGGCAGGGATTGGACACAGTGAACCCTACTTATACTACAGGATCCTTGAGTGACTGAAGACTATTATATTTACTTTTGCCAACTGATGCTTCAGTGTCAGACAACTCCTGCTGGGGGTATGAAAGGAGTCCACAGCCCTACCATAAACTTCTTAAAACAGTTTTCCTAATGATCATTTAGTTTCAAAAGGATACGTACATGTACGTCTTTTCCACGCTCCTTGACCAATTAGCGATTCTAGCTCCAACTTGATTCCATACTGCTTCATCGATAATTCGTAGATTCAGCTGTGCCATGTCTTCAGGGTTTGTGCTTAAGTCTGTGATTGATTTCACTAAGCGATTTATCTTTTCTTGCGTGAGACTTGCATTTCCATTACCAATACTAGTGTTTGAGAACTGTAGAGAGATATAAGAATGAATTATCATTTTTCATTCAAAAGAAAAACACATAAAAAGCAAAATATGAACATACATTGAAACAGATAATTATTGTTTTCTTCGTGTGGCGAAAATGACATTAAAATGACATTAAAGTCAACGAGGGAGTATAGAAGAAATGAAGCAACAACAAAAAAAGAGCTGATGAGTGTTATTATGTTTGAACATGATAAAATAAAATGTTGAATTGATTGTCATATATTCTTTCATATGACATGTCCAGATTATTGCATGTAGTAGTCTTTAACACATCATACAGTTACACAATCTATTTGAGTCTAAACTGTGGTTTTGACTTAATATATGTGATACAGTAACATATATATTTGATCAACCTAATTTTAATACGAGACTAGAATTCAAATTTAGTACCACCATCATAAAATCCATTCTGTACTATATTCTGTCGAGGACATTCTAATGGAGATTAATGAAAAGGTAAAAGGAAAAAGAACAACAGAAGAGGCTAGGAAGAATATGAGGAGCACAGGGGCTAAGGAGTGAACGATGAAGTAAAACTTCTGACAAGGAAAGATGTAGCGCGTTTCTTGAGAGCTACCTCCAGCAGTTGACTAACTGACAATGCCTGCCTGTTAGTAACAACAATCAAGAATAAATTCCATCTTATACTCACGAGGTTCATCAGTGCCTCCACAGACTGATATTCTCCCATTTCCTTGCAAGCTCTTCTATGTCAATGCTGCAAGCCTTGGATATGAAATCAGACATGCTGAACGTGACTCCTGGTGGCACGGTAAAAATGCTGTCAGTAGGAGTTCCACAAAATTTGTCCCATGACTGAAGAGCCTCTGTCCATGCAGCAGTCTATGATAACATTTTAGAAAAAGTGGATCATCACTTGGTTAAAAAGAAGAAAAATAAAGCATGTCGCTTTAGGAAAGTTCATAATTATAATATGTATCATCAATAAATAAATAAATATGGATATATAGATATATAGATAGATAGATAGATATATAGATAGATAAATAGATAGATAGATAGATAGATAGATAAATAGATAGATAAATAAATAGATAGATAGATAGATAGATAGAAAGATAGATAGGTAGATAGATAGATAGATAGATAGATAGATAGATAGATAGATAGATAGATAGATAGATAGATAGATAGATAGATAGATAGATAGATAGATAGATAGATAGATAAACAGATAGACAGATAGTTAGATAGATAAATAAATAGAGAGGATACTATGTTCTTTTATTTATTTATGATTTCATCTGATATTATTGGTTCCCAATGTTATAAGATTGCCAGGTTGTCTTGCCTTCTTAGGTTGAGTCATAACAGTGTAGATCAGTGTCTGTATTGCTTCTGGGGCTTCTTCCTGTAGATCAATTATTTTTTTTGCAGTTGGATACTGGCTGATAGTCTCAACAAGAGCTGAAAATGATTTGCAAGATATAGGGCTTAGCTATCTTTAAATAAATGTACAAAAGAGCCAACTCTTTAAAATTCATTGAAAACAAATTTTTAATATTAAGTTATCTATATCTAGTCATCATTTGAATTTAATTTTATGTTCATTTTATCACTATCCTTACATCATGGTAACACATTTTTCTCAAGTGAATGGTGCCGTTCTTCCCTAATCCATCTATCTAACTTCTTAGAAGTAGCTAATTCAATGACTGGTTTTGTATTCATGAGCCATCGACTAAATGTCAAATATAGAATCTAGATCATAGCTATCCTTGTCCATCCCGAGAAAAAAATCGTCAAATTCATTCACACACAAAAAAAAAATAAATTAAACATAACCTGAAAAACATCCCTGCAAACAACTGAAACCAACATAGATAAATCAATGTTTATATAAATATTTTATCATTCATACTTATACAACAGCAAATATAGACGTGATTGAAATGCAAAGTTGATTGTGAGCGACTGTAATTGAGTTGAACAATTTGCCTGTTTTCAGCTTTTCTTCACGCTAATACTACATAATATTATGGCTATCAACCCCTCTAGACAACCCCTCTAGACAGTACCTGTTT
>JAXRKP010000888.1:25000-32500 GCA_037039925.1 Doris montereyensis | reverse complement strand
CATACATACATGCATGCATGCATACATACATACATACATACGTATGTCAGACTTGCATTCATACATACATACATACATACATACATACATACATACATACATACATACAAATATACATACATACGCACGCATGTACCTGCATACATACGTACATATATTCGCATGTATGTGCATGCATACACACAGATATGTATACATACATTTAAACGTTTATTAGAAAAAGGTAATTTTGCATTGTGCGGAACACTCTTCCATCAATTGTCTTTCCAGCACATGAAAGGTCAGAGTAATCTGAACGTTGGTAAAATCCTAGATGTAAAATTTAAAAATATGCATTTTCAACACTTTTTAGAAATTTACCATTGAAATACTGCAGCTCTTCAATGAGGAGTTTCATTACGATGTGGCTGACATATGACTGAGTATATACAGCCTTTATCAGCCCTTCTTCATCACCACTAATCGATACCATAATTTGAACAAACATCTCTTGAATGCCAGTGATAAGTTCTTCAATTCTGTTGGAATATACAATGAGCGATTAAAAGTTAGCTGAGCTTACATGATTATTTGTCTCCATATTATTTGTAAGTCTACAAAACACTAAATTATGGTACTTGATACTCCAGAGGCAAGGCGTCGGCCTCTCAAGCATCATGTCGTGGTTCAAGCCCCAACAGGTTAAACATTTTTCTCAAGGTTTTTTCGATTACACCCCCCCGCCCGCCCCGCCGCCTTCCCGCTGTTCCAGGTAGGTGGATCGACACCTAGTCTCACCGACGACGGACAACACAACAGTAAGTTTTGTGTGCAGATCACAAACTATATGCACACTAAAGATACATTGACTGTTAACAGGGCAGTCCATTTCAAAATTAAAAATGCTACCAAAAAAACCCCACCAAGGTCACCCTAGTTTGTGGATGTTGGTAAAATCAAATAAATAAAAAAAATCACTAAAATATAATACCTGATTTTCCTTTAATACTTTAAAGAAATACACATTTTAATAGTAAATATTATTATTTATTCTCAAGTGTTTAAGAAGAATCAGGTGCATGTACCTTAATTCTTTGTCTAGAAGAAAATTATTAACTTACTTATTTGAATCAAACTGTTCTAACAGTCTTGTTGCCCTATAAAACTGCTCCCATGACAAATTAATAGCAGTTACATTGAAAGGTGCCAATCAAAATCGCCACCTCCGTGGCCATGGGCGTATCATAGAATTCCAAAACGCTTTGAAATTTGAAATCATTCGGGTATAATTTGCAGGCATTGTCACAGGTTTTCCTCTATGAGTTCAGTCAACTGTGAATACAGGAAGAAAAGAAAATCAAATCGTTCAACAATATGTTTGTCTTGGGTTGTTATTGTTTTGTTTACATAGAATGAGGGTTGTGAAAAAAAACGTGTTTGTGGTATAGTCCCACGATCCGAGATAATATTAGACACAAACTTTAAATCATCTACACGTAGCTTTATAACAGTGTATGAATACTTGTGTTGTTTAGCGTTAAGCCTGGTCTTCTTATTGCTTCAGGGAATACTTCACTATATTGTAGAATAAATGCATTTCTTTAGTGAATAGAGATGACGATTAAAAATGAAAGAGAGAGAGAGAGAGAGAGAGAGAGAGAGAGAGAGAGAGAGAGAGAGAGAGAGAGAGAGAGAGAGAGAGAGAGAGAGAGAGAGAGAGAGAGAGAGAGAGAGAGAGAGAGAGAGAGAGAGAGAGAGAGAGAGAGAGAGAGAGAGAGAGAGAGAGAGAGAGAGAGAGAGAGAGAGAGAGAGAGAGAGAGAGAGAGAGAGAGAGAGAGAGAGAGAGAGAGAGAGAGAGAGAGAGAGAGAGGGAGGGGAGAGATTGGAGGGGAGGAGGGGGTGACAGAGACAGAGGGAGAGCGACAGAGAAAAAGACAGACATACAGACAGAGAAGAAGAAAGAACAAGACACAGAAGTAAGTCATGTGTTTGCATAATTTAATGACTACCTATCACAAAGTTAAGAGGAATATGAACCTCATAATATCACAATCCAGTTCACTAATAATACATTTTTCAAAACCAACTGGCCTACCCTATTTGAAATATCGCTGGTTTCCTGTGTTTGCATGAGTTGGATCAAAAGATCTGAGACGTTTAAATTGCAGACAAATTTCTCCAGTTCATGGGGACCACTGTCTTGGGGCAACAGAATGTAATCCATGACAAAGTGAGTTTGACAATCAGGAGTATGGAATCCCTTCCTCACAAGATCGCTGATGAACTGAAAATATTAAGATACAAGTTAATTAGTTATTTGAAACTTGATTTCGTCATTTGTTAAGAAGCTTACGTGCCTCTTTTGGAAAAAAACAACAAAAAGCACCCTCAAACAAGACAACATATACCCCTTCCCTCCCTCCCCCACCCGACCACAACCACCATCACGAAAAAAATACATCAACTAAAATACAAATTTAAAAACCCAATCTTTACATACAGTAAAGTATCATGAAATGGAATAAAAGCAATATTTTGGAGAAAATAAGTTTTAAGCTGGGGGTTTTTTTTTGGTGGTGTTTTAAATTTTTTTTTGTTCCTTTGTTTTATGTTTATATCTTGTTATAAAGTTTTACAATAAAGATAGTTTCTTCATACGTGATATAAACAACTCTGCTTTTACTTTTATTTTTTTATGTCATTGAAAAACATAAATGTCATCAGGTTTCAGCTATGATTTAAGGCATAGAACTTTGAAACCAAATATTATCCTAAGGTAACATACTACATTACTAAAGACATACATATTTGTAAACACCCAGGTAAAAATTCAACGCAAATGGTTATTGAAAGCTAAAAGAAACATTCTTACTTCTTGAGGGTGGTAAAAAAATGTTGGCAAGTGCTGTCACAAATTGTGGATATGCTTTGGAAAGAAGCACAGTGATTGTCCTCATATCTTTGGGAAACATTTTTAAGATGTCTGACAGGCTTGAGGTAGCTGTGAATTATAAGTGGAATATCAAATTATGTATTTCTTTATTTTTAACATAAATACCTCAACACATAAAAACAACCCATACACAAATCAATGTACTACACAAACGCAAGCACACATATTTTCACTTGAAAAGTTGAACCTCTGCTTTCATTCAAATTTGTTTTTGAAAAAGGAATACTTTAATCACAAAATCGTTTTGACTTAATAGAGAAAGGAAAACATGAAAATTCAATGACATTATCTTAAACAATACTGATGTTGAACATTTATATAGCCCCATAACTTCTTCTTGACATGTCACAGATTTTACGCCCAGCTGAGGATGATACCCATTTACTCTTGGAAGCGTGTTAATTATATTTCAACGAACACGACGTTGGACCCAGCATTGCCAGGTTTTGAACCCAGGATGCCATCATCCCAAGCCTATCAGCATAACCACTTGGCTACCAACAATACATGCTATACAAGAACTATTTATTATTATTATTATTATTATCATCATCATCATCATCATCATCATCACCATCATCATTAGTATTATTATTATCATCATCATCATCATCATCATTATTATTATTATCATTATTATTATTATTATTACTATTCTTCTTCTTCTTCTTCTTCTTCTTCTTCTTCTTATTAATTATTATTATTATTATTATTATTATTATTATTATTATTATTATTATTTATGTTCATACCTGAGTAACTCAATTACTGAGTATTCATGCCAATACGTTAGAGAAACTTAAAGACAACATCTTGAAAGTAACACAAGCACAACACCTATCATCATTACGAGGAAAATCACACAATCGTAGAGCGTGGCAAACATACATTACAGAGATAAGGAAGACGTCATCAGCGGAAGGCATTAAGTCAAATCAAGTCAAGTCAAGTCAAATCAATGCCAGCACACATGATTTTGAATTTGAATTGAGTTGAATATTATTTTTTTAAATTTATTTCAAAGCGATGTTATTCTTATCCTCCGGTTATCTTTATCGTTTGTTATCTATCTATATCAATATGACTACATACAGGAAATATAAATATGCCATTTATAGAGATATGAATGTTAAGTACTAAGAAAGAAAAAAACATAAATGAAAACACATTTTTTAGTACTTAGTGATTGATTCATTATGCTTCAATTGTTGCTCCAGATAAATATCAACAACGGCCATGTATCTGCGGATTTCTTGCCACTCCGGAGAGTCACCAGCATTTTGATCCACGCTTTCCATTACCTTGAGTCCCAGCTCTATAAACCTGCAAACACAACAAAGATCAAGAATTTTTAAATTTGTTTTAAATATTTTAAATTCTCGAATTTCCTCAGTTACTCTTCATATGTTTTATGTCATAGTCCTTCCCCCTCCCCGTCCCCCCGTCATATTGTTCAATGCAATAGAGAATAATAATATGTAGCGCATTGCAAATTTAGATCTTTTTTACTTTCTATTTATTAACTTAAATCTTTAAGGCCCTATCTAATTAAAACAATGTGTCTTTTTTTTAATATATTTCGAAGGGAACATCACACCCACTTTTCCAAATCCTCTGTTTCTATGCCATTGAGCTCTGCGGTTAAGACATCCATAGCTTCTTCGATTCTTGAAAAGTTAAACTGGTTAAAAAGCTGATGGAGGAGGACGTCAAATCAATGACTCCAGCAACTTCGCCATTTCTAATCAGGTCCCACAGTCTGGAAGTGTAGTCAACCATTTTGCTCCATTCTTGCTGAACGTTGTAGGAAGCAGACTTATTTACCATGAAAGCATTTCCAACCTGAAATAGATAAAAGATAAAAAAAAAAAAAATGTTCACTGCAGGTACGAGAACGTCGATGCAGAGACAAAGATGGCATCACGATTTATATCTATTTTTAGTTATTCTAGAAAGAAGAAATATGCCTTATCTTAATATATAACAGTTTCTTTATTTGTAACATATATTCATAGTATGTTAAAGAAGCAGGAGTATTTAAGAGATAAATATACCATTTAAATTTCTTAACACTGCTATCAAAGTTCCTCTTAAGCTGTGGCATCCAATAGAGCCAGAGGTAATCCTGGCCCTACAGTGTTCAAAAGACGCTAATCTGTTTCAGGTTTTACTTGCTAGAGGATGTACTCATTTGCACCACCTAGGTCGAGTGAGAGTACGTCTTTAAGTGTTATTTCCAAACAAGCACGAGATCAGACTTGGCATTCTCAGAGCTTGAACCTAGGATCTCATGATCCAAAGTCTAGGATGATGATGCTATTGAATTAAACATATTTTTGTGATATTGTATATATATATATTTTTTTTTTTTTATTATTAATTTTTTTTATATACATACATATATATATATATATATAGATCTATATATATATATATATATATATATATGTATATATATATATATATATATATATATATATATATATATATAATATATATATATATATACATATATACACACACAATAATTAAAATCATAAGTTATATGCAAATCTCAACTGAAAGATACATAAAGTGTAGCTTACCTTAACAGCGAGGGAATTCATATTTGCCGCTTTCCCTCCATTTCTTGTATGAAAGTATCCCAGTCAGTTTTGCATATCAGATCATTCATTTGATCAGCAGGACGTGACTTTGTAAATTCATCTTGTTTATATAATTGTTGTCACAGAATGTCTTCAAGGGGTCTGGAGTCATTGCCAGGTAGTAAAGCTGTTGGGCAAAAAACAAAAAGCTTTACTGTAATGCTTTCACTAAAACATTCATATTATTATCCTTTGTAGTCACATTTCAGTTTCATTATTTCAATGTTGGAATTTCAATGATCTGGCAATTCTAACATATATTTGTGACTGATAGGTTATTTTCCAACAGTTATAATTGATATTTATTTTTTGTTATCTTGTCTTATTCACTTTTTTTCTTAAAAAAACATTTTTACTTTGAGGTTATACTATCTATCTATACGATGAATGGAAAAAAAGGTTTGGCTGAGGAAAGCTATAATTACGTAATTATTTATTCTTAAGTCAAATAAATTGAATCATATATATTATATATATCCATTTCATAGCTAAGAAAATGTCTAAAGGCTGAGTAGGAGAGTGAACGAAGTGAGAAAGGGAGAGGGAAGTTCCCTCTATAGTTTATATCAACACTAAAAAATAAAAGAGCGTCATTATCATAATACTCAATTCAAAATGACATCTTACATCGTTCATGTTGTTATCCCACATGTAAGAAATTCCTCTTATCATTTCAGGCATATAACCTGTAAACAATCGAACAATTTGAGCCAGTTCTGATTTTGGAGACATCAACTCTGAAAGAATAAGATTACAAAAAATTAGAATCTAAAGAAAAACCACACACACACACATATAACAAAACAGAAACAAACAAGAAACCCAAACCCCCAAAACTCCCGGGTACTTTCTAAAATTGTCAGCATAAATAAGTTTATAAGTGACAGGAATGGTTTGTCTGATACATGCTTCATCCAGATTTACAGGACTTTAAATACGAAAACAAAACCCCACAAAATCAACCAACCAATTGAATAGATTATTAAAAAGATATAAGGCATTTCATCATCAGCTTCTTTACTCACGGCCTGTATAATCAAGCAATCCATAGATTCCTTCCATTAGTTCACTCAAAGTATGAACTCCAGGGGCAATGCCTTCTGATATGCGGCTATTACCAAGAGCTTGGCCAAATCCTTGATACAAGCCCAAAATACTGAAAGGTAGCATCAACAACAAAAATAAAGAAATAACGTATGTAAATCTACGAGTAATGTGAAAGAACCTGATAATTGTTTTCAGTTGTTGCTTTTCTGTATGGAAGCGAGCAAGGATGTTTACCAATGACGATGGTGAAGATTTTATCAGTCAATGAAATTATCATTATAATTGAATCGACAATCAAAATGATTTTAATATTTTCAATAACTCAAAGACTTTTTAAAGCAAAAAAAAATAAATCTAGAATAGACATATTTTCCCCATTTACCTTTCTTTTGTTAGAGATCACATTTCTTAATGTAAATCTGATTATTCATCAGGATTGTCTAGACTCTGTTGATGTTCAATTACACTGAGCGACTTTGCTGTTGGAATATTCAATCTCTTCTCTTTATCTTCTTTACTACATTGATTTTAGCTGAATGTGGATTGAAAAATTAAAACAGAAACTACACTGCTGGGTTAATTTTCTAATGTATAAATTCAGTATATTTACAGGGATGAAATATAATCTCCATTCAGCATATCAGCAATTGGTTCCCATCCTTTTCCGTTTGGGTTGATAGGATCAAATGACATTGAAATGTCTCGAAATACTGTCATCCATGCAAGGTCATCGTATAAATAACTGTTTAGGGCTTTGGTGAAACGGGAGTAGTGAGGAAAGAAGTCAGCCAACTTCACAGAGTCTGTGAAAAACTCGCCTTCATACAGCTTTTCCACATCATGAACGGTTTTATTTATCTGTTGATTTTGTTAGAA
>JAXRKP010000888.1:7500-20000 GCA_037039925.1 Doris montereyensis | reverse complement strand
TATAATTACGTATAATATGGTGTATATGAGAATGGAAGCAATACGTTTTCAAAATTGTGTAATCAAGCAAGATATATTCTGAAGTCTTAGGAGAATTCGACAATCAATTCACACAAAAAATTGATATGAGAAAGGCAGTGAAGGTGACATATTGTTATGTAGATCTAGTTTTTCATGACATATTATTGTATGCATTACTTCACCAAGCAAAAACAAAGCAACAACAAAATAGTAATAAAATCACAATAATATTATTATGATTATCATTCTCTACATTGTTTTTACGTTACACGTTCATTATTGACTGGAAGTCATCATACTGTTTGACGAAGAAGGAATTTGTCTGATAAGATCTGCAATATTGGGAATGGCAGTGAAATCCCCTAGTACTTCCATAAGTGATTGAGATCTCATCACAACTTCAAACATTCTAGCAACAGCTTCCATGGCAAATGTGAGTCCAGATCCACCGTCCAATTTTTCTTTCACAGTCTCAATAATTTTCATCTGCTGTGTAATGTTAACAAGAAAGACTCAATGAAGGACACAAACATATATATATATATATATATATATATATATATATATATATATATATATATATATATATATATATATATATATATATATATATATATATATATATATATACCATAATCAATCATTTGAGATTTTATATAGTATAAAAAGAATGTAATAATCAATCATTTGAGATTTTATGAGTTAAAAAAAGAATGTAATTTAGAATTATCGCAAAATTATGAACAAAAGATCGACACGGTTAAAAGCCCCCCCCCCCACCCCACCCCACCCCCTCCCTTTCGCGTACGAGGTACCGGTATAACGATTTCAACAAGACACTGTGTTTTCTTTTATATTTCATAGATATCCACGGAACCTTTACTCACAGCATTTATCAAAGTAGAGACGTTCACTTGTCGAAATAACAGGTTGGACACATCCTCTATCTGTGATTCGGTCATGTTACATAGAGACTCGGAAATGGCTGTTAAGTTGGACTCTCAGGAAATTTTACAAATTTTCCTAATTCAATTGGATCACACGCTATGGTGTCGAAATCAGAGTGCCTGTAAGGTTCAGGAGCTGGATTTTGAAAAAACAATGTAAAGAGTTAGCAAACGTAACACAACATATCCAATTAAATCTATAATGTATAATGTCATGCAAGGAGCAACTGCAAATCAGTCTACCTTCTCATTTTTCTGCCTATCTATGTATCTATGTATTTCTCTTTTTTTCTCTCTCTCCTCTCTCTTTCTCTCTCTCTCCCTCTCTCTCTCTCTCTCTCTTTCTCTCTCTCTCTCTCTCTCTCTCTCTCTCGCTGTCTCTCCCTCTCTCTCTCCTTCTCTCTCTCACTCTCTCTCTCTGTCTGTTTGTCTGTCTGTCTGTCTGTCTCTCCCTCCCTCCCTATGGAGGGAAGGAGGGAGGGAGGAAGGAAGGGAGGGAGGGAGGAGGGAGGGAGGGGAGGGAGGGAGGGGAGAGAGAGAGAGAGAGAGAGAGAGAGAGAGAGAGAGAGAGAGAGAGAGAGAGAGAGAGAGAGAGAGAGAGAGAGAGAGAGAGAGAGAGAGAGAGAGAGAGAGAGAGAGAGAGAGAGAGAGAGAGAGAGAGAGAGAGAGAGAGAGAGAGAGAGAGAGAGAGAGAGAGAGAGAGAGAGAGAGAGAGAGAGAGAGCCTATAAAACAATGATACATTACCGAACAAACATGGGTTAAAAGAAAATACCTTGATACTGGCTGTTTTAAAGGCCAACAAACTTGTAGACAAATATTATCAGGGTAATCGTACCTAAAGCAAGCAATTGAATTAACAATATATTATTTAAGAGTGATTCTTGTGTGTGTGTGTGTGTGTGTGTGTGTGTGTGTGTGTGTGTGTATCTTAATGTTTGTTCACCTGTTCTACGTTTAACTCTGCTCCCAATAGTGCCTCCGCTTGGTCCGATGAAAGCAGTTTCAGTTGATTTACCAACTTGTCTTTCACTTCGTCCGGATCTCTGAAGTAGTTGCTTATGTTCAATATTTGATCTGCATGAAAAGTGGTATCTCAGTTGTTTATTTACATTTCAACAAAAGAAATGGGAATGAAAATAACCAGAAGACTAGTAGTCATTACAATTAAAGGTTTTTAATTTGATTACATGCCAAACAAGTTTAATTTTACACTCAATTTTTTTTTTACATTCTTCAAATCAGTTGTTGTAATTTAGTTTCAAAACGTTATATTATATACATATTATGCTGAAATAATAAAGTTATATCGTTTATAAAACATCACACATGATAAAATGAATTAAGATTTGCAATGGCTGTTATAGGTAATCAATTTGAAACAGATAATAGCACACGAAGAGCAGCTTCTTATTTCACGGGAGCTATTCTGTTAAACTTATATTTGAGAACAAATGCACATTCAACAACCTCTCCCTCCCCCTCCCCTCCCTCCCCCCCGCTGACCAAAAAATCTCTAAATACCCTTTCACACACACAAACACACGCACACACAAACACACATAAAAGAGAAGCCAAAACAAGACTTTAGAACATATACAAAGTAAACAAATTAGAAAATAATGTAACTAAAAAGAACAACAACAACCATCTCCTCTCCCTTGACCCCCTTTCTTACCATCCCCAGCCCACTGCCCCCCTACCCCAAATCCTACCAAGCCAATCTCGAACACAAACCTAAGCCATGTATAAGTTGCTTGTCTCCAACTATCTTGTTCAACGTGTCAAAGACTTGGGTAGTTTGGTCCGAAACGGCTAAAACATCAAGGACTTGATTTGAAGCTAGCAATGGCCCAAGGTCTTGTGAAAGGTCGGAGAAACTGTAGAATAATAATATATAACGAGCATGGGGATTTGTTCGTTTGTTTGTTTGTTTGTTTGTTTGACTGAAATTTAACCTGTCCACTATATGCGGATCTCTCAGGGTGAATTAAGAGGAAACGTCAAGATAAAAAAGGAGTGAAAGGGAAAGAGTGAATGGAAAGAAGTAGAACCTGTCATCAGTGCTCGCTAACCGCACACGAGGAGGGATTGGGGGAGGGGGGGTAGTAAACGTTAAGAGGCAACTCGTTTTTCTGTCATCGAAGATGAAGATTCAAAAGCAAACAGCCGTGAAATGATTCAATGGATTTTCATGGAGTCAATTAACTAAATAATAATATAAGTACGTACTTAGATTACTTACATCATACATTCATAAATACATGTCCCATTATACAGACACACACACATAAATACATGTCCCATTATACAGACACACACATAAATACATGTCCCATTATACAGACACACACATAAATACATGTCCCATTATACAGACACACACATAAATACATGTCCCATTATACAGACACACACATAAATACATGTCCCATTATACAGACACACACATAAATACATGTCCCATTATACAGACACACACATAAATGCATGTCCCATTATACAGACACACACATAAATACATGATAGATAAAATATGTATACACATATCATATAAATACATACATACATACATACATATATAAAAAACATACAAACATACATACATAAATACATACAAGGATACATACATACATATATACAAACACACATACATACATACTTATATATAGATACATATATACAAACATACATACATACATACATACATACATAAATACATACATACATACATACTTATATACAGACAGACATACATACGTACATACATACAGACTTATACACACATACATACATACATACATACATACATACATACATACATACATACATACATAGGCCTACATACAAACAAACAAACAAACAAACAAACGCACCCACATGCAAATATGCACGTATATGCATACATACAAAGGCATTTGTATTCATAATAAATGAATGCAAATACAAACTGAAATACAAAGAAAACGAGAAAGGGTGGGGAGAAAAACGTTAAAAGAAATTGAACTTTTAAAAAAAGTGAAACAAATCACGTACAATAATAATATACAAATCTATTACAAACAAAAAATCAAACTGACGGTTGCATGAAAGCCTGTGCCACTTTCAGATATTGTTCTGATCTATAGCACTAGCTCTTGTTAGTGACCTTGAGAAGGGGAAAAACCCAACAAAGTTGCACAAACTGAAAGTTTGAAGAAACGGTATGAGAGTATAGATATTATGAAACCCTTTTATTGAATGTAACTATGGGGTCCACCGACGCAACTGGGCATAACTGACCCACAGCCAAACTTGGGTGGTAGTGACCTGAGAAGAGATCAAGGAAAATTTGTCTGTGAGGTCAAGAGCCAAACAAAGTTCTCTTCAAGCCCACAAACTGTTCATTAAAAAAATAGTATAATGTGGAATTAACAGTATCAGTTATTGAGAAGTGTAAACCCATTTATACCTGCGGCGTATGAGAGTATAGATATTATTTCGAAACTGAAGAATATATCCCCTTTTATTGAATGTATTGAGGGACGTCCACTATGGGGTCTTGGGAAAGACACGATCGCCAACGATTTATTAAGTCGCGGGTATTGAGGTACGCAACTGACCCACAGCCTTGGGAAAACTGATGATAATGATGGCAAGAAATGAAGATGATCCTGATATCAGATTTACATGAAGAAAAGTAATCAGATAGCAATAGCATGCATATGAATATTAATAGTCATATTGTAAATACTTATGAGATCAAGACGACCAAATTTGTCTCATCGTGAGGTCAAGAGCACAAACGTGCCCTGTTTGACAGGGGGCTCCAAGTCGCTTGGAAATGATAGAGGACTGGATTTAATGAGAATTCCTGATGATTTGGAGAAAAATTTTAAAAATTTAAGATCCCAATCATACACAGTCTCAGTTGCATTTCCCATTCCTTTAAATAATGGAATAAACAGTTAACAGATAAATACAAAGACCTGTGTTGCCTTAACTGCTTCTCAAAAAGTATTGCATATGAGTATGTGTGTGTGTGTAAGTAAAGTTCCTTTTCAATGTTCTGTCCCGGCTCTGCACATTACGGCCAGAACGCTGTCTGAGAGATTTGAGCTTATCCCTTTCCAAAATAAACTAACACCAAATCTAGCTTTGCTACGATTCGAACTCGGAATTAACAGGGATAATAATCATCTCCTTCCGATAGGACCTCATTCTGTCTGTGCCTATTACGTATGAGGTATTTAATAATTTCTCCATCAAGCTAATGCATCATCATCATCATCATCCTTAGTATTATTATTATGATTCTTCCATTTATACCTAGGGTAGTAGTAGTAGTAGTAGTAGTAGTAGTAGTAGTAGCGTAGTAGTAGTAATAGTAGTAGTAGTAGTAGCAGTAGTAGTAGTAACAGTTGTAGCAGTAGTAGCTAGCAGTAGTAGTAGTAGTAGCTAGGATTCAGAACACCATTATTATTATTATTATTATTATTATTCTTTTTATTATGAATTATTATTATTATTATTAATATTATTATTATTATTATTATTATTATTATTATTATTATTATTATTATTATTATTATTATTATTATTAATATTATTATTATTATTATTATTAATATTATTATTAATATTATTATTATTATTATTATTATTATTATTATTATTATTATTATTATTATTATTATTATTATTATTATTATTATTATATTATTATTATTATTATTATTATTATTATTATTATTATTATTATTATTATTATTATTATTATTATTATTATTATTATTATTATTATTATTATTATTATTATTATTATTATTATTATTATATTATTATTATTATTATGATTATCTCATTATTAATATTGTTATTATTATTATTATTATTATTATTATTATTATTATTATTATTATTATTATTATTATTATTATTATTATTATTATTATTATTATTATCCGGAAACCTAACCACTTTGCCACCGATGCCCCATTTGCTAGGTAAACTTGGCTTTTTAAGAATAAACGATATCAATTTTAATCAAATGAAAAAAGGAAGGAATCCTTCTCAAACTGAGTTAATGTAATGCATTGATGTAAATAGAAACATTCACATACACTAGTGCATACATGCACATTAAAAACAACCCTTGCAAGAGAAAAGAAACAACAGACAGACAAAGACCCCAACCCAATGCATTGACAGACGGACAGAGACAGAGACAGAGACAGAGACAGAGACAGAGGCAAAGAGACAAACAGAAACAGAGACAGGTCCAGAAACAGAGACAGACAGACAGACAGAGACAGAGAGCAGAGACAGAGGCAAAGAGACAAACAGAAACAGAGACAGACAGACAAACAGAAACAGAGACAGACAGACAAACAGAAACAGAGACAGACAGACAGACAGACAGAGATAGAGACAGAAAGAAAAGCACAGAACAGACCGACAGACAGAAACACACATTCAGTGGGCTGTAGAGCTGTAAAAGGACGCCATTGATCGAAATGTACGAGATCTCACATTTTTAGAGGTTAAAACGCAAACATAAGAAAACCTGATGGTGACGTTGTGGACATCAAAACACATTCATTCCATGTCTTTAAAACCCCAGATTGACGGTTACGCAAATGTTTTAATTTCAAATTACGCTGCCGGACAGACAGACAGACAGACAGACAGACAGACATGGGGATCATGGGTGGGGAGTGTAGGGTACCCAGTTGTTCAAAACGAATCCTAGCAAACCGCTTCCTGCGAGGTCCAACGTTTTTTATGTTCCAACGGCCTTGGGAAATCCATTTTTTTCGGACTTCTTCAGCTCCTCCTGCGGGTGGACAGATAATACACGAGACATTTTCCCATGTGCCTTTGATGATAATGATGGCGAAGATGATGATGATGATATTGATGATCCCGATCATGAACATGATCATGACACATGCCAAATAATTGACGTAAAAGGACATTTTGTTGTTGTTGTAGTGGTAACGTAATTACTCCAGGGACATTACGTAGATAGTTGGCGGGAGCCAGCGGTTGGTCAACCTTCTTTCCTATTATCTTGATGTTTCCGATAAACTCCTCCTGGAGTCATCGCATATGGTGGATAGGTTTAATCGATCAATCAATCAATCAATCAATCAATCAATAAATCAATCAATCAATCAAACAATCAATCAGTAAACCCGAAGCTTATATGCTGTCCAAAGAGAATAGGATCTCAGAATTATGGGAAGGAATGACTTTAAATTTACCGATGAAAATGTTAGATAGACTTATCGATTTAATTATTTATTTATTTATTTATTTATTTACTCATTCATATTTTTTAAATTTATTGAAGTATCTCTATATTTATTCATTTATTCGTTTATTTAGTTATTCGTTTTTATTTATTCATTTATGTATTTACTTTGTATCTATATATTTATTTACATACTTTAATTCATGTATCCATTTATTTATTTATTCGTTTATTTATTTATGTAATTATTCATTTATCTATTTGTTTATTTATTTAATTATTTATCTATTTATTTATTGATTCGTTCATTTCACTCACTGGTGAGCGTATGCGTAGAAGAAAGTTCTTCCAAAAGAGGAGTCTGAGCTGGGTAACAATCCCCATGCCGAACTCCGTTCGTCACCAGGGACCTTGCTCTTTGGGTATCTCTGCCTGAGAACGTAAAGGAGAAACAAAACAAATCCATTAAAAGGTATATCAATCTTTAAAACATGGTGTTCATGAAGGGGAAGCCAAGCAAAATAAAAAATAAAAAAGATAAGGCAATAAGAGGCGGAAATTAAGTCATTAGAATCAATGCCTCTTTATGTGTCTATAATTTATCAAAGTCCTCATCCTGGAAAAAGTATTTCACTCAGTCACATAAAGGCATTTTATGAATTATAGGTTCTGTTAGTTAATAAAGAATAGGAAATTGAGCTGAGAGATAATACTATGACTTTTAAGGTACGTTCCGTAGGGAGCGTTTGTCAAGCAGGCAAGGCTGTCTTATTCGCGAAAAAGCAAAAATAGTTACATCTTTACGGCTCAAGACAGTCATTGAATAATCGATTTAAAACTTCTTGTTTGGTTTATATATATAATATTGTCCGAAAGAGAACAAGCCCATGCATTATTTTCAGACAAGTTTCTCGAATCCTTTGATTGATCTTTATTTATACGCATTAATATCACAATTAACTGACGTCGCCATTTCATCTACAATTTTAACTTTGGTTATTAGAGCAGGCCTGTATTAGAGAGTTCCCTTCCGGCAAGCGATCGCTGTCTTGTGAGAAAACGGCGAACTAGCCGCTTACCAAGCAGTTAACCAAATTGCTTGCGTAGGGAACAACGTACCTTAGAGCAGTGTTTCTCAAACTATCTGATTCTCTCTCTCTCTCTATCTGTCTGTCTGTGAGTGATGAACACACAAAGCATGCATGCGATATCAAAGACCAGGTATGTCTACTATAACAGTGTGACTGTATGAGCCATATATGACACTGCGTAGTAGGCTTTTCATGCGTGACAAACGTATGCGGAGTAGGACCATAGAGTTAGATCTATGCCGGATCCCATTTTTAGCCAAGTCAATCGTATGGCAGGGCAATTACATAAACTATAACAACGTGATAGGAGGCACACAGAGGAAGGCACAGCCTGCAGACACAGTAAGCCAGAGAAATAGCGAAAGAGGTGTCAAAGAGGCGGGGGGGAGAAAAGAAAAAAAGCAGCAAAACTCCACTTGAAGGAGAGGTGAATGGAAACGACAAAGTGAAGCAAGGAGTGTGATAGTTAAAGAGTGTGAACTTGACTGTCCAACATTGAGAAAAGAGAATAGCAAAATCAGCCCCGAAAACGTATAAAATGTATTACGTCGCAATGTCTGCCTCAGTCTCCCAGTTCTGATACAACTGGCCCACAGGACGTAAGTGTACCGATTGTAATTAACCCCCCCCCCCCCCCCCAGATGTACTGGCTTTTCCAAAACAAAAAATATAGCAAAAGAAAAAGAAAAAAGAGGAAAAAAACAATTCCTTAAACTCAACGTTGTTGTACGCAGGGAAACTAGGATTTAAATCCATAGTCTCGTGATAGTAAAATTTAGCTCTCTTTGACCACAACGGCCATATGAATAGACTGAATGGCGACCGAATCCCAAACGAGTACAATCACTGTATGACGAGCTGTCTGAATGACAAAGACCCAGAGGCAGATCGAAACTAAGATATAAAGACGCGTGCAAACTATCATTGAATTTTTTTACATTATGGTTAACAACTGGGGAAAGACAGCTGGAAAAAGGTATGTAAAAATTGAGGCCGCTAAACACTATTAAAAATAAAAGAAAGAAACAAAAGAAAAAAAAAGGTTAATGTAAACACACGATACTAGATATCAATACCTGCTCTTAATACAACCAACTATGTGAATCAAACATTGTACGTCTAAGACACGGGGGAAAAGATGTTCACCACTCCAATGCCAAAATAAGACTTACTCTGTATTTGATTGTCTGAAAAGACGAAATGATTCCCTATTATAGATTTGTACCACTACAACGACAACACCTTGGGAGAGATATGACCTAGCAGGGAAATACGATATAAAGACAAAAGATAGTGGAACGGTATGGGGAAATAGCAATGCAGGTTAATATTGCGCAACTTGTTATTCTCATGGGCTCCTGAATCACAAACTATTTCGACATCATTCAAATTTATGTAAATCGAAACCTGAGAAACGTTTTGCAATTCAGCTTTCCTCTGCTGAATGCCGTACTACGGCGAACTCCAACCTTTTCAGAGGCTCGAGATTGTTTTAAGAAGAGTGTTTACTTGCGTTCGTTGGTGATAGCGGTGGTATGTAGAAATATGAAAGAAAGAAGTAAGAAAAGGGGGAGGAAGATGTGGAGGGGGAGGAGGGGAGGGGAGAGCAGTGGCATTATGTTTCAATATTGTCCACTTTTGAATTCTCATGAATAAAAGTAAAGACTTCGGCGTCAGTCAATCAAATTTAAGTAAATCGAAAACTGAGAAGAAGCCTAGCACTCGAGCTATACCATGTTTTATATATTGAAAGTAGGTGTTTATCATGGGTAAACAGTAGGATTTTTACACAGTTATTTTTACAGCGTTCCGGTTAGACCGCTTGGAGACTAAAAACTTGTATACAGTGCGATATTCGTGAAAAGTACAATGTAGGTGACCGACGTACAAGTGTTATCTTTCTATGCGGAAAAATTGCTAATGTCACTAATTTTATAATGGGGTGCTTGACTCACAAGTGTTACTGCTGCGTACTGGGTTATGGATTTAGGATTTCAGATCAAGTTGACTGACTATCACTATTTTCTTCAGCAAACCATTCAACCTCCCTCCATCCTTGTAAACAAGAGCAATAGCTTCTTCACATGGAGAGAGAGAGAGAGAGAGAGAGAGAGAGAGAGAGAGAGAGAGAGAGAGAGAGAGAGAGAGAGAGAGAGAGAGAGAGAGAGAGAGAGAGAGAGAGAGAGAGAGTGTGTGTGTGTGTGTGTTAACTAATGTGTAGGCAATTAAAAATGGAATGTTGGCTGTCAGGACGCCAATCACATGTTTAAACACTCCGGAAGATAGCGGACAATATTACATCAACTTTACATGCTTCTAACTGCAATCAGTTGAACAATTAGCAACTAGCTATAGGATGGACATGATGTCCTTCACAGCAGTTACAGGTTAGTTAATGGGATATCCCTATCAGCGGGTATGAAAGGATGGCTAGATGGTTTTGATAAACACGAATGAATTCGTAGAAATTAGTGTCGTGAGTGAATCATTAAATCCAGAGCCATTTGTTGGCAAGCCACTTCTAGTGCTAATGTTGAAAACAGCCCCCCCCTGTCAAAAATTAGCTCGGAGGTCACAGTTTTCATTGGTAGTTTGTGATATATTATTCGTCTTGTAAACAATATTATATTGCTTATAAGTAAGAAAGCAAGATGCTCATCATAATCATCATCATCATCATCATCATCATCATCATCTTTATCCTCACATTCATCATCATCATCATTATCATCGTCATTATCAACATCATTATCATCATCACTACCATCATCGTCATCATCATCATCGAAAGCGTGTGAAAGCTGTGAGTTCCCCAGGGACCCTTGGCATCCGAAAATCGTCATCATCAACATTATTATCATCATCACTACCATCATCATCAACAACGACATCATTATCATCATCATCATCATCATCATCATCATTATCATGTACCCCGTAAAGATAAAGATAACGATATATTTATTTACAATGCGTATCCCCCGCAGTAAGACAGATCCACCGACAGTGAGTGTATCCCTTATCGCCCAGCAGGCCATTTCGTTTAAAATCCTTTTCAACTCATACAGTACATCACTCTGCTAGGCGCTTTGTAATGACGCTCGGGCAGGATCTTCCTCTACCTATAGCCGGATACTCATTCACATCTGAGTCAAGTGAGGAAAGCAGAGTGAAGTATAATTCCTAAAAGAACGTTATGAAAAAGTAGGGTTTGAACCAGTGCTGCCATGATCACTAACTCACAACACTACGGTTTCGGTACATCCAGCGTTCCTAGGCTCATGTGGGTGCTGCATTGCTGCATGATGGACAGTCGCACCTGTTCTTCCACTTTTCTCGGTCGTGAGCTAGAGTTTTGGTCCCGGAAAAACTCTTTACCATCTACTCCAGGATCTTGCCATCTCTTTTCCTGTCTTCCTATTTTCTTCGTTTCCTCCGTGTATCCTTGTTATTAATAAGTTTGGAAACACCATTTGGGATATTAGTACAGTCGTAGCAATTTAGTTTTTCCTTTCTTTCACTGCAGACCAGCATATTTGTAATAGTGATTGGTATGTTGTAACACTCTTCTCATCACTTCTTCGTTGTTGATAATTTGTTCTCTATAGGAAATGCCTATTGAAGAATGTTTTGCAGCTTCGCATTTCAGCCACTTGCACTTTCCTTTGCATATAGATCTGCTGTTAGAGTATGATTCACAAGAGTGCAAGAGGATGGGCTAGAATAGTGAGTTTAAGCGTCTTTATTAAGTTATGATGTCAATATGGTTGTTATCCCAAACTGGTTTGAGTTTACTCAACGCTTCTGTAATTTATACAATTGTCGCATGAATTTCAGGTTTGAATCCCACTTGGCTGATGATGGAGCCAAGATACTTGACTGGTTTTACAATTTCAAACTGTCATCCGTTTACCATAAGGTTTGTCCTTTGGTCTTCGAATCGATTCCTCATCAGCTTCAGTTTTTGCAGCATTGAGCTCCATTCCGTATTTCGTCGACTTTACCCTCCAATTTCTTTACAAGACTGGTCAATTCTTTTTCACAACCTACTTGACCCTCGATGTAATCTGCGAACCTGTGGTTGCTTGTCCTCCAATACTGATTGTGCCAACGTAGTCTTCAATTAATACATGATAATACTTGTACACGAAATTGACTGCGCCTTATCCCTAATGGAGTAAGATCTCGAGGTACTGTAATTTGAACT
>JAXRKP010000888.1:0-2500 GCA_037039925.1 Doris montereyensis | reverse complement strand
CCATCGAAATCACCGCCAGACGCCCTAGGTGTGCGAATACGTGGGCGTATCTATGTATCTATAATGTCTAGCTAAGGAGACGACATTTTCTTTTCTATTTTAAATTTTGCACACTCTTTCTATTACGATGACATTAATATTCAACATCTATCATTCAGCTCCTATCTTGTAATGTATTGAGAATCCGTTAACTTGAAATTTGTATTAACTACCTCTACCATTGACACAGCTTACAGTGAGTAAACTACTTTCCATTTAGATGAGGGTCAATCCATGTCTAGATACATCATCATTGGTTACACACATCTATCTATCTCTATCTATCTATCTATCTATCTATCTATCTATTTATCTATCTATCTATCTATCTATCTATCTATCTATCTATCTATCTATCTATCTATCTATTTATCTATCTATCTATCTATCTATCTATCTATCTATCTATCTATCTATATATATATGTATATATATCTATCTATATATCATCTATCTTTATATATATATCTCTATATATATATCTATCTATATATCTATCTATCTATCTATCAATCTAACTATCTATCTATTCTATCTATCTGTCTTTCTATATATCTATCTATCTATATAAGCTATCTATCTATCTATCTATCTATATATTTATATATCTATCTATCTATCTATCTATCTATCTATCTATTCTATCTATCTATCTATCTGTCTATCTACATACCTATCTAACTATCTATCTAGCTCTAACTATCTATCTATCTATCTATCTATCTATCTATCTATCTATCTATCTATCTATCAATCATATACAATTGAATCTGATAACTATATATCTATCTATCTATCTATCTGGACTATCTATCTATCTATCTATCTATCTATCTATCTATCTATCTATCTATCTATCTATCTATCTATCTATCAATCTATCTATCTATCTATCTATCTATCTATCTATCACTATCTATCTATCTATCTATTTATCTATTTATCTATACTATCTACCCATCTATCTATCTATCTATCTATATATCTATCTTTATATATATATTTATCTATATGTCTCACTGTCTGTCTGTTTGCAATGAATATTTATCTATCTTTATAATGTCAACTTGGGGTAGGGGGGTGGGGGAGGGGGTATGCCCGTCAGCTTGGGGAACATAATGTATCAGGATATGATAATGTATATTTAATATGACATGTTATTATATTGCGTTATTAGCGTCCTTCACATTAAATGTCACTCTGAGAACAGCATGCTATTACTTCATATCAACATCAGACATCAATAAACTAAATTGTACATCATCTTTAAAACCTCTCCACTTGTGTTTACCTTTGGGTGTGTCCCTACCTATAGGATACCTTTATTCGATCAATTGCCACATCAGGATACATCAGTAAACAGAAGCAGACATCACACATTACATGCAAACAGTTAACAATTTTGTCCACTGGTGTGATGAATACTTTTTTTTTTTGCAATTCCACGTGAAAAAAACCTCAAAAGAAATGATTTTTAGCTTTAGAATAAAAGATCCATATCATTGCAAAAACCATAATTAAAAACGTCATTGTTGAAAAAGGTCAAAGAATATAACTATCTCGGTATAACTTTTAATGAAACACTAGATTGGTTACCACTATGTAGCATTAACAAGAGAATGTATTTAATGCGGAAAAATTGCACCTTTTAAACATTGATACCACATTGCGTAATGAGTATATTAACTTTTTGTTTGACTGCATGGGAGGCAGTGATAGAGAGGGTGAGAATGAAAAAAAAATAATAGAGCTTTAAGAAATGCTTCTAAAATGTTAGGATAATCACCTGTTTCTGTTGATAGTGTATTAAAACAGTATGTTACTCAGAATTACTTAAAGTAAAGGATGAGTCTCATGTCTCAAATTTCAAATCCAAACAAATAGTAGGAGTGGAGACTTTCATGCACAAAACCCCATCTCAACGTCGTTATTTTAATTCATGCCTCCCTTTCGTCATACGGAATTATGACTTTATCTATGTAAAAACACAACACTTTCCGCTTCATTTTATCCGTGTATTATGACGTTTTTAACATCACTAGAGTGAGAGGCCTATGTGTGTGTGTCAGTGTGTGTGTGTGTGTGTGTGAGAGAGAGAGAGAGAGGGAGGGAGGGAGGGAGGGAGAGAGAGAAGGTGTGTGTGTGTGAGAGAGAGTGTGTGTGTGTGAGAGAGAGAGAGAGAGATAAAGAGAGAGAGAGAGAGAGAGAGAGAGAGAGAGAGAGAGAGAGAGAGAGAGAGAGAGAGAGAGAGAGAGAGAGAGAGAGAGAGAGAGAGAGAGAGAGAGAGAGAGAGAGAGAGAGAGAGAGAGAGAGAGAGAGAGAGAGAGACGAAGACAGAGACAGAGACAGATACAGAGACAGAGACAAACAGACATACATACAGAGAGACAGACAGAGACAGACAGACAGACAAACAGACAGTATGAATTATATTATATTATGTAAATCATTTTTTCTGTTG
>JAXRKP010000887.1:142500-201834 GCA_037039925.1 Doris montereyensis | reverse complement strand
AACGGTTAACAAATTGAGTTTTGATGGTTTTATTTTCTCGTCTTCCTTCTTCTTATCTTTCTTTTGCTTGGTTTAGGAGAACGACACGATCTTGGTCATGTGATTCTGGTGCAAAGACACAACTGATGTGCCGGAGTGAGGTAAAAAGAATACTTCCTTCTTTGGCCTCTAACAAAAGTGTTAGATACCCAAACCTGTGGCATTCAAACATCCGGTAAGCGAACTTAGCATGTTCATCTTCCAAACACGTCCGCTCCAATATAATATGCACCATTCTCCATTCCTAAGCGCATGCGGGGCACACACATGCGCGCGCACACACACACACACACACACACACACACACACACACACACACACGAGAACAAACATACAAAACCATGAAACCCAAAACAATTTGGCAACTGAGTCGATCCATGGTGGCCATGTTGTAGAATGAATATAATTCCTAATGACGAAAAGTGAGTTTTAAAATAAAAGTAAACAAATAGGTGTACATGTATAATATGAAGAAACCAAGGGAACAAGAGAAGGTGAGAGAAAAGAGAGAAATGAGAGAGAGAGAGAGAGAGAGAGAGAGAGAGAGAGAGAGAGAGAGAGAGAGAGAGAGAGAGAGAGAGAGAGAGAGAGAGAGAGAGAAAGAGAGAGAGAAGAGAGAGAGAGAGAGAGAGAGAGAGAGAGAGAGACAGACAGACAGACAGACAGACAGACAGACAGAGAGAGAGACAGAGAGAGAGAGAGAGAGAGAGAGAGAGAGAGAGAGAGAGAGAGAGAGAGAGAGAGAGAGAGAGACAGACAGACAGACAGACAGACAGACAGAAAGAGACAGAGACAGAGAGACAGAGACAGAGAGACAGAGACAGAGACAGACAGATAGAGACAGAGACAGAGAGACAGAGACAGAGAGACAGATAGACAGACAGAGATAGAGACAGACTGTCAGTCACATAAAAGATATACACACATACATACATAATACATTAAGAAATAATGAATCTACCAATAATTATTAAATAAAGAAAATAATATGACACAGTAAGTCTAATGACCAAGGGAGGTGGGTGGATGAGAGGATGAAGTCGAAAAGAAGACGGGACAAAATGGGTAAAAAGGGTAGGGGTGGGCGAGGTTGAGTGATATTTAGACGGGAGCCATGGGATTGCTACGACCACCAGTATAATATTATGACAAGGGTATTATCTTATTTATTAAGGTGATGGACAGGGTAACTGGAAAAGGGAAAACAAAATGATATTATATAGATGAAAAAGTGGAAGAAATAAGAAGTCAGAAGAAACGTCAACAGACTGAAAGGGCAGGGAAGGGCTTGGGAATAGCAATAAAACAGACAGGGCAGCCCTCTACGTGGATTGTGGGATTGAGCTTGACAGCGCACATCGAAGAGTGGCAATACAATAAAATAGAGTGTTTATTTCATCAACATAAAATTCACGCGGCTGAGTGGGGGCGGTGGCAACGGCCACACACTGACCAACATAAAACAGCGACGGTAAAAGGGAAAGAAGAAGTAAACCCCAAATAAACACCAACACAGAACAGGTAGGTAATGGTTTTATCACAAACATTAAATACAAACAGAGTTGGTGTCTCATTGCAATTTACCCCTCCATCATAATATTACGGTGATGTCAGGTCGAATCAAGTTGAAATAGCAAGTTGAAAGACACGGGAAAGAAGGAGAGAAAAGAAATAGGACCTACAAGCAGCGCCCGCACCTATAAACGAGTAAGTCAAACAAAACAAGAAGAAGAAGAAGAGAAGAAGAAGAAGAAGAAGAAGAAGAAGCAGCAGAAGAAGAAGAAGAAGAAGAAGAAGAAGAAGAAGAAGAAGAAGAAGAAGAAGAGGAAGAAGAAGTAAAAAAGAAGAAGAAGAAGAAGAAGAAGAAGAAGAAGAAGAAGAAGAAGAAGAAGAAGAAGAAGAAGAAGAAGAAGAAGAAGAAGAAGAAGAAGAAGAAGAAGAAGAAGAAGAAGAAGAAGATAAAGAAGAAGCAGAAAAGAAGAAGAAGAAGAAGAAGAAGAAGAAGAAGAAGAAGAAGAAGAAGAAGAAGAAGAAGAAGAAGAAGAAGAAGAAGAAGAAGAAGAAGAAGAAGAAGAAGAAGAAGAAGAAGAAGAAGAAGAAGAAGAAGAAGAAGAAGAAGAAGAAGAAGAAGAAGAAGAAGAAGAAGAAGAAGAAGAAGAAGAAGAAGAAGAAGAAGAAGAAGAAGAGAAAAAAAAAGAAGAAGAAGAAGAAGAAGAAGAAGAAGAAGAAGAAGAAGAAGAAAAAGAAGAAGAAGAAGAAGAGGAAGATGATGATGATGATGATTATGCAAACATTAAATACAAATGATAACGTGGCAGGTAATGTGAGGGTACCCCCTATGATAACGTGGATCAATAGTTAGAATAAGTATAGAAATTAGCAAGTGATTAGCAAAAGACGGAAGGGAAGAATGGATAAGGGAGAAGATTGTACTGGACGGAAAGAGACAAAAGAATAAGAAAAGGAAATAGGTCATGACAAACAATAGTAAATTGTGTACTGAGACAGGTGGAAAGAGAAAGGATGGAGAAAGAAAGAAGAAAGAAAGAACGAAGACCAGAGAACAATGGAAGAAGAAGAAGAAGAAGAAGAAGAAGAAGAAGAAGAAGAAGAAGAAGAAAAAGAAAGAAGAAGAAGAAGAAGAAGAAGAAGAAGAAGAAGAAGAAGAAGAAGAAGAAGAAGAAGAAGAAGAGGAAAAGAAAAAAGGAAGAAGAAGAAGAAGAAGAAGAAGAGAAAAAGAAAGAAAGAAAGAAGAAGAAGGAAGATGAGATGATGATGATTATGTAAATGAGGATTACAGACATCGTGAGGGCACTGTATGATAACGTGGATCAATAGTTAGATGAATATGTACGTGCAAATCTAAGCAAAGTGGAAGGAAGAATGGGTGAGGGTAAGATTGTACTGCGGTGTAGTAACTTGTGTCTCATGAACAGTAGGAATAGGTGAGGCATCGACAGAAACAAATGCGTTTCGGTGATTAAGGGGCAAAAAGACGGCGGGGATTTGGAAGATTGAAGATGTTATAAGGGAGAATAAAAACTGTACGGAAAGAGACAGGGAAAAGTAAGAAAAGGAAATAGGTCATGACACAATAGTGGAAATGAAAACGAGACAGGGTGTACTGAGACAGGTGAAAGAGAAAGGATGCGGAGATGACGTTTTGAGACCAGAGAACAATGGCAGATGAGACGAGCCAGAGACGATGAAAGGATCAAGACTCCCGAGTCACAATACGGCAGTCAGTCAAACAACAGCCGGACGGAAAGAAATCGGGAAGAGGAGAGAAAGGTGTAAATATAACAACGTCGACTGTCAATTTCAACTGTCATTCAAAAAACGAAAACATCAAACGAGAGGGAAATAGAAGAAGAAAAACTCACCAAAAAAAAAATTGAATTAATTAATGAATTAATATTATTAATACTAATAATGAAAGCAATAATAGTAATAATAATAATAATAATAATAATAATAATAATAATAATAATAATAATAATAATAATAATAATAATGACATGAAATGATTTACTCTTCAACGCAGTAACGTGTATTAATCTTCAAGCTATTTTAGATGCATTAGATCTGGCAAAGTATTTTTGCAAGATTTTATGGGCATTTATTTTAGTTGGTAAGAAAAAATGATGATGGGCTAAGATTTTTCAGAGCTTATATGTGTCCATTGACAATGTAAACAACTAGCTTGTGACACCTATATATACTGTTTTGTTTGTTTGTTTGTTTGTTTCATTGAAATTTACCCCGTTCACCATAATAATTGTGTTTCCTAATACGGCGACTTCAAGTTGAATAAAGAGTAATAAGCAAGATAAAAGAAATATGAAAAGATGAAAGAAAAGAAGTAGTTCTTACCATTAACTCGCACTATTTGATTTACTCAACATGTAGATGACGGCGAGGTGACAAGAAATGGCACAAGAGCAGATAATTGATGCGGTTTTCTGGTGAGATTTTGCGAGGCTGCAAATTATATGTCCATTTTTATATAATTAGTCTTTCTTTTTCTTATATCAACCGAACATTCTATAATGCCGATAGCTTGTTTTTTAACGCCTCATCTTCATGCACTCATCTTCTAACCATTTAACCGCTCCTGCTATGCCCCTCCCTCCCTCCATGTCTGTCTGTCTGCCTGTCTCTCCCCCTCTCTCTGTGTCTGTCTCTCTCTCTGTGTCTGCCTGCCTGCCTGCCTGCCTGCCTGCCTGCCTGCCTCTCTCTCTCTCTCTCTCTCTCTCTCTCTCTCTCTCTCTCTCACATGTCTCTCTCTCTCTCTCTCTCTCTGTCTCTGTCTGTCTGTCTGTCTGTCTGTCTGTCTGTCTGTCTGTCTGTCTGTCTGTCTGTCTGTCTGTCTGTCTGTCTGTCTCTCTCTCTGTCTGTCTGTCTCTCTCTCTCTCTCTCTCTCTCTCTTCTCTCTCTCTCTCTCTCTCTCTCTCTCTCTCTCTCCTCTCTCTCTCTCTCTCTCTCTCTCTCTCTCTCTCTCTCTCTCTCTCTCTCTCTCTCTCTCTCTCTCTCTCTCTCTCTCTCTCTCTCTCTCTCTCTCTCTCTCTCTCCTGATTGGTCACTTACGGCCATACGTCGATCTATACCCCTTTCTTTATTTTCTTTTCTTATTTATTGTATACTAAATATAAAAAGTATCATTGTGTAAAAAGCTTTTGACTTCAGTGTAACATGTAATTAATGGCTTCGAATGTCTTCTTAACCGTTACAATTAAAGGATCGCATTGAACGTTGCCCAGTCCACCATATGCGATGATCTCAGGGTGAATTAAGAGGAAACAGCAAGATGATAGGTAAGGAAAAGAGAAAGAATGAAAGGAAAGGACAGAAGTAGGATCAACCAGTTACGCCCACCAACCACCAGTATGATTAAAGTAAAAACAGAACATTCTCAATACTACTCATTCCATTAGTTAGACCTTAGATGGAATACGTAAGAAATTGTTCACTTATGATGTTCCCATATATATGACCCACTGGTATTATACAGTTGCCAAATTATTGAAAAAGAGAGCAGATAATTTGTTTGTTTGTTTGTTTCTGTGAAATCTAGCCTTTCCACCGCATGCGGTTATCTAAGGTTTAATTGAGATGTAACTTCAAGATGAATGAAAGACATGAGAAATTATGAAAGGAAACAAGTAATATCTACTTGCAGCCCCCCACCCCCCCCCAAAAAAAAAACAACCCGCCCACAGAAGAGTAGACAGACTGTGATACTTACACGCACGGACTTCAAATCAAAGTCAGGAGGCAGACTGGTGAAAAGGATAAATATGAAGAGCTATATGTAGTCAAAACAAACACGATTAATTGCAATATTTAGTGATTTACCTGCAATGATGTTGGCAAGCTCAACGATATCGTCGTGAAGAAAGCTTTTTCCCTATCCTTTGTTTGTCTCCTTGATGTGACCGGGAAGAAGGATTTCAATTTGGTCCTCTTCTTTCTGGTGTCTGAGACAATACAACAAAGACAATGAAAAGAAGGAATTTAAGCAAGGTGATTACAGTATAAGATTATAGTCTGGTAGATAGATGTTAATATATTACATAGTCAAAGCCAGAGAGAGGGAGAGAGAGGGGAAAGAGGAGAGAGAGAGGGGGAGAGAGAGAGAGAGAGAGAGAGAGAGAGAGAGAGAGAGAGAGAGAGAGAGAGAGAGAGAGAGAGAGAGAGAGATGGAGAGGGGATGAGGCAGACAGACAAAGAGAGCCAACCAACATGGATTAAACTGAAGAAAGGGGCAATGTATGCCTGGTTAGGATGGTAATCGGTGAACATACAATATTTGCCAATAACAGGAAGCCAAGATGGGTCGGTTATGACAGACTAAAGCATGTTGACAGGGCGATTTACGGGAAGACATGATCACTGACTGCTCTGTATCGATTGGGATTGAGAAGGCTTCTAACACCAACCCTTCAGGAACCAGAAGAAGAAGAAAAACTGTCAGAGACACTGTTGCCACAGACTGGATGCTTGCTAACTTTGCCCGAGAGCTCCAGTTTTGCCAGCCTAACACAGTGTGATGATAAGCATCCACCCACCATCGCCCTCAATTCCCCAAATCAGGCCCATATATACATATACTATTTTCCTCCTCTCCCCCTTCCCCCAATCTCATATAAAGGTCAACATCAGTCCGTGTGTACTTTCCTTCATTTGTGGGTTTCCTTCATTCCCTCAAGCGACATCTTGGAAGACCCACCAAACTCCCAAGATGTCTTCCATAGCCTTTCATTTCTCACGGCTTTGCTGCGCCCGTCTTTTAAAAAAATGGATTTTTTTTTACAGTAAGTGTACTTGTTGTTGGTTTTTTTTTTTTACCTTTCTTATTCTTTTTCTTGGGACTGGACAGCAATGATGGCCATTCTATGCCATGAAATAAGTAACTGAATTGAATATTGAGATTGAGTAGGTTTAGAACAAAAAAAGCAACAAAACAACAACAACAAAAATAGCGGCGATATTGGACTGCTTTAGGTGAAGACACGGTGACCTGTGCACTCAAAAGGAAGAGAAGATAATAAAAACGGCAACAGGAGTGGTGAAATTGTTTACCAAAACAAAGAGCGCTTACCAATGCGGGCGTGCTCTGTTCGTTTGTTTTTGAATGTCTGTATAAGTCGCCGTTCATTCGTATATTCTTTTCCAATCTGTATTGAATAGCACAGGGAAGATGAGCACCTGTCACTACATTCAATTTCTTGAGTTACACCCCTAGCCTATGGTGCAGTTGTCAACGAGTAAGGTCACTAGACAATTTTACTACTATACGACATAATGTACAACTGCCGATGAAGCAATCGAAACCAAGTTGAATAAATAAATGAAAAGTGGTTTGCTGTACCAACCAGTCTTTCAAATGTGCCATTCTACTGCGGGCACGCAAAACTCCAGCTACCTTTGAAATATGTTGTAGAAGAATATAAGGTAGCAAAAGCAAGGCTGCTAATGATGCTCGAAAATTCCGAGGATTCAGTAGCGTGATCAGCCCAGCCACAGCCCGAAACTGGAAGAAAACGGAAAGCCGCCAACGTAGTAAATGCAGTTCTAGACTGCTTGAGGATGAAAGAATCAATCAGACACACGCTGAACAACCGTGTAGGGCTACGAACATCAAAAACAAAATGGTGGTCGAGAGCGGAAGGCAAACATAAGAGAGACATGATCATCCAGGAAGTAAATCGGGAAGAAGACACTAACCGACTTCAGAAAGCAGTCCAACAATCCCAGCAAGGCCATTGGACAACCTGAGAAAACGCCTTGCAGAGGAGTCTGACCTGAAACGATCTTTCTTTCTTTCTTTATCAGTTCCCATTCTACCTTTCGGTGCATGGGTTCAGATGCCCGAGATGATCTTTCTCCAGGATGCCCTGTCCTGGCATTTTTTGTTTCCTTCCAAAAATGCTAAATTTCTATGCTTCAATGCCTCTTTTATATCTTCTTCCCACTTTCTCCGAGGTCTGCCTTTTTTGGTCTGTTACCTTGGGCTTTAGTACTGTATACCGATTTAGCTATTCTAGTGTCATTCATTGTTTACATGCCCAAACCATCTCAATTGATTTATTTATATCTTAGTTTTTATGCCATCTGCTTTGGTTTGAGTTCTTATTGTCGTGTTCCTGATTTTGTCTCTTATAGTTTTCCCTACTACTCTTCTTAGAAATTTCACTTCAGCTGCCCGTACTCTACTGTATTCTCTACTGTCTAAGGTCCAGGTTTCACTGCCATAGAGGAGAGTAGGACAATAAACTGTATTGTATACTGCCATTTTGGTTTTTGTTGACAATTCTTGCTTACCTACAAATGCCTTTCCTAGATGGTTATATATTGCACTTGTCTTTGGATTCTCTGGCTGATTTATTCTCGTAGTTTTCTCGCTGAGTTAATCATTACTCCTAGGTAATTGTAGCTGTGAACTTATTCTAAATTCTCCCTGTCCGATTTAAGATTTTGTTTTAGCTTCCCTAGTTACTAGCACTGTTTTGGTTTTCTTTGCATTTACTCTCATTCCTCTTTTATTTAGTTCATTGTTCATAATGTTGATATTCGACTGAAGACCACTTTCTGATTTTCCAAACAGAACTAAATCATCGGGAAATGAAAGCATTGATACATTTACTGGTTTGAGCTTCCACATACCTACATTCATTTTCTTCATTTTTGAGGATGCCTTTTGCGACTGAATCCATAAATGTGATAAACAAAAGAGGACTTAGGATACAACCCTGTCTTACTCCTATATCTACATCAAATTCTGCAGATGTGTTTCCAACTACTCTCACTGCACATGTTGGTTTATTGTAAAAACTTTTAATGGCTTCTATTAAATTTTGCTCTATATTGTGTTCTTTTAAGGAATGCCATAGTTCGTTCCTGCTCACAGTGTCAAATGCCTTTTCTAAGTCACACAGGTGCAGGTCAATATTTCTCTTAAGGAATTTTTCTATTATTTGTCTAATTGTGAATATGTGGTCTTGTACACTTCTTCCTGGTCTAAATCCACTCTGATGCTCTTCAGTCTGATCCTCTACTCTTTTCCTTAGTCTCATTTCCAGTATCCTGGCATACACTTTTCCTGGAACGCTAAGTAGTGACATCCCTCCATAGTTTGAGCATTCCATAGCTGACCATTTCTTATGTATTGGTACTACCTTTCCTTTTTCCAGTCGTCTGGCACCTGTTTGGACTTCCATGCTTGTTGGCATATTGCATGTAGTAGTTTGTCTGCCTCTCTCCCTTGGCTTTTAATCATTTCTGGATAAACTTGATCTGCTCCTGGGGCTTTTCATTATTTCACTTTTCTTATAGCTGTTTGGATTTCTTCCATTGATATATCTACATCTTCAGCTGTCTCCTATGGATTACTTGTTACTCTTACTAATTGATCTTGACTTCTTGTTTCATACGTTCTGGGGGATTATATATTTGTTGAAAATGCTTTATCCATGTTTCCATGATTTCGCTGTCTTCTTTCATTATTTCTCCTTTGGCATTCTTAATTTGTCGTATTGGGCATGCTTTGGTCTTTCTCATGCTCTTCATTGCCCCCAAAGAACAGCTTTTAATTTCCTTGATACCTTTCTTGAAGTCTTTGTCCAAACTCTTCCCGTTGTTCCTGTTTTGCTTTCCTAACTTCGTCTTCGGCGATAGTTCTTTTATTCACATAATCTATCCTATCTTCTGGTCTCTTTGTTTGCAAGTATTACTTCCAGGCATCCTTCTTTTCTTTGATCTTAGTCTTGACATTCTCATTCCACCATGCTGTTGTTTTCCTATCTCCTTCAATGTGTTTCCTACCACAGACCTCTTCAGTACAATTGATGAGTGTTTCGTTATACATATGCCACTTTTTTTCTATTGTGCTATCATTCAGATCCATCTGTTTTTCACTGATAAATCTTTTTATCCTAGATTGGTATACCTGTTTTACTACTGGTTTATTTAGTTCCTCTATTTTGAGTTTAGTAGCTTTCTTCTCTTTCCTTTCCTGTTTATTTTCTTCAGTCAGTAATCTCATTTTGACAATCACTAAGTGATGATCACTAAATATTTTTGCTCCTCTGTTTACTCTTACATCCAATGTACCGTAAAAAGGGAGTTGCTAATTATTATGTAGTCTATCATTGACTTTTCACACCTGTCTTCATTTAATCTTGTATATTTGTGGATATCTTTATGAGGAAAAAGGTGTTGGCTATTTTCATGTTATTCTTCAGGCAAAAATCTATTAGTCTCTCTCCCATTTGGAGAAGTTGTTGTCTCTCCTTCTTTACCTGTTACTCCTCCTGACGTTTATGCATTGTTGCCTACTCTAGCATTTAAATATCCTAAAAGCATTAGTTCCTGTTTGGGTTTAAGATTCTCTGCAGCTATTTGTAAATCGTTTTCGAAGATATCTTTTTCTTCTTTAGTTGCGTCTTCGTTTGGTCCATACGCTATTAACAATTTAATTTCTCTTCCTTTTTGGTTTAATATTTACATCTAATAGCCGTAGACTCATAAATTTCCAACTTTCTAATAGCTTTTCATGTCTTTTATGCACTAGGAGGCCTACTTCTGCTCTAGCTTGATCTTTGACATCTACTCCTGAGAAGATTAAAATATGATTCGGTCCTACATTTTCTATTCCCTGTCCTTTTTCTTTGTTTCTGTAATGGCCAAAATATCTACTTTGAATTTATCCATTTTTTTCAACTAATTCTAACCCTTTTCCATTTATTGCTCTAACATTTCATGTTCCAAAAATCTCAGTCCGTATTCGTTTCCAAGTTCGTCTTCGAAAGTTCAAGCCGGTTATATTATATTGATTTTTTCTCTGAATCTATTTGGTTTTGGATAAGCAGGATTAGCCCACTGTACCCTAGGTAGATGGTGGGGCTGCCACCTTGAGGCCCCCTACCAGGCCTTGTTATTTTCTGTCAGGCTTAACTCCCTTAGCCTTTAGTCATTCAAGATCAGCCTGCAAGGTAGCAGGTTGTTATTTTCTGTCAAGGCTAACTCCCTGAACCTTTGACCAGTCACGGCCGGCCTGTAAGGCAGCAGATTGTTTTCTTTCAGGGTTAACTCCCTTAGCCTTTGGTCAGCCAAGACCTACCTGCAAGGCAGCAGGAGACACGTGGAGGGCGGGATCATCTACTCCCCGTACAGATGCCTACCTGTCCACTGCCCGGTGAAACAATATATGGCAAATTAATGGCGTCGTTAAGGATACGTTTCGCAATCCAATCTTTTATCTTCAAAAGCAAACTTGGTGAAATTGGGAAAGGCAAACGATGCAAATTGACCATTATGTCAAAGCAAACAAAAACTGTTGAACTTGATCTCAGCTCATACAAAACTGCTTTAGCAAAGGGTCGGTACACATGAAAACACATACAGATATTCCAGGAAGTAACATTAATCATAAGCTTGGCTAGAGAAAAACCACAAACACCAACTACCACAGCACCCTTCTTCGTTGGAACAGTAAGAGCAAGGACATGGATAGGAAAACATGTGAAGATTTCCTCCTATCAAAGGTGTGTACTAGACGGAGCTGGTGAATGGAACCTGTCAGCGGACCTTCCAGGCTGCGAGAACAACCCCCAGGTTATAAGGACGAGTGGAACCTGATTCGGTTCTTCAGTCAAACTCCACAAACAAAATTATTATAATTGAGCTGATAATGCCTTATGAAAGCAGAATCGGCCAAGTTCACGAGTACAAAGTACTACGACCTGGCCAAAGACCTCTAAAAAGCTAGATATGTGACCAGAATACTAGCAGTAGAAGTTGGCGCTAGAGGGCCTGTAGGAGCATCGACTTATTCCATCCTAAAACAACTCTTATATTATACATGTAACAAACGTACTGGAGCACTTGAACAATTGGCAGAAAAAATGGAAAAGAGCTCCAGCTAGATCTGGTCAAGAAGAAATGAGAGTTTGCTTTATATAGAATAAAATTACCCCAATGTATGGATGACCTGAGGGGAATCCAAACCATCGGCGCATCCAAAAACGACAGAGGGGCAGCTAGGAGTCATGACCTAGATCTAGGTGCGGCCCGTTGGTGTTGTCTTCTTCTGAAAACTCTCTGCCCATCGAGTTTCCTTCTAATGTCACATGTCTCTCTCCATAAGAAGGGAAAGATAAGCAGTGCATGGGGAAGAAGTTGAGTTTCAAAAGTTCAAATTGCATATTCTCAAAATGGAAAAAGTGTCATATGCGCCCTTCTTCCCCTGTTGTCTTCACATATTTTCTCGTGTGTGTTTGAGTTTTTTTCGTTCGATTTATATTTTTGTGTTGTGTGTGCGTTGCTTGTTTGGTTTGTTGTTGTTGGAAGAGGGGGGGGGGGGCAGAAAGCCGAGATGTTGTTACGCTTTGGTGTCTCAACTTTGTCCTGCGTTCAGTTTTGAGACAGCGTTTTATTTCCGTTTCCGTTGTGAGCTTCTTTTTGTCCTGTATTGAGTTGGGTATTTTTTTCGTTGTTTTTACTTTTTTCTTCTGGTTGGGTTTTTTTCTTATTTGTTTTCTCTAAGGTTTTTATCCATTTTGTTGATTTCGTTCTTGGGGAATTGTTCTGTCTTGCTTTCTTCGTTGGAGGGGGGGCGAAGGTTGTCGGGGATTGTTTCCCAAACGATACGATACCTCGAAGTCTCGTGTTCTTTCATTATTGCCATTTGCATTTTGAAATGGCAATGTGAAATCGACGGAAACGCTTTCACTTTCCCTGACTAAGTTTGGTGCAGAAAGTTGACGTCACGACTTGAATGTGGCAGTCACTCTAGCTCATCAATCAGTATTTGTTAAGAGCGGAAATTTCCAGGTTTCAAGTACGTAAAGATGGAGTTTTGAACATTGTTTATCGATACCATGGCTCATGTCTGGTTGATGACACACCTCAAGTCGAGAAAAAGTTCACCGTAGTTCCAATACATGTTCTTTGTAAATGTAATATGACATTGCTTCCTGGTTACTGTTGGGGTCAGAAATGACCGTAACCCAATGGGGAGGGTTGTAAATGTTTCACAAATTTGAAATCCAACCCAACAATAAAGTAAGAAAAACGCAGTCAGGTACCCTGCCTTTGGTTTTCAGTGAGCTAGAGTTCCATAAATAATGCTCAAAGCATATCGATGGATGAAACAAGACTACTTAACACTCAGATGTGATTAGTGCTCAACTCTATGACTTCGAATATATTTTAGACCAACAGACACAACGTACGTACTTGCAACGAAGGCAGTTTAGCGCAGTCATTCTCGTGCCGCCACGTTGGAAACTTGTGCTATCTAATTTAGTTCATTCTCAATTATTCTTTCTTCAACTATGCTCTGGGCTTTGAACTGTTCGCTTTTCACGTGGGCTCAATTCCGCGACCTGTTTTTTTGGCGCTTTATTAAATGACTTTTGAAATGTGTGGCCTATCCATCTCTATTTTCCATCAACAGTCCCCTCCTGAAAAGGCTTCTATTTTGTTTGCTCAAAACAGCGTACATCTGTGGGTTTGATAGGCCAATTACTTTGATGAATACCGTAAAGGAATAATTTACTGTTAAATGTGTGGCTAACAAATCAACATGCTAATAAACATCATTTAGAAACAGTTATACATGCGATAAGAAAGAGCTTGAGTTGGGAAAAGTCCATGAAAGATGACCGATGCAAATTAGACGTTAAGCTGCATTGCGTATAATCCTAAAAGTGAATGGCCTTTAGAGAGCCTGTGCAAGCACACGCACACACACACACATACATACAAACACACGCACACACACACACACACACACACACACACACATCCAGCGCATGCATGTATTTGTTTATACTTTCGTGACAAAATATAAATAATTAACATTCATCAATATTTATTCATGAAACGCATCGTATTAACAAAATAAAATTGTCTAAATCTTGTTTTGTTTTGTTTTTACAAATAAGAACAAGAGTAGAAAGGTGTGTGTGATTACCTTGACCACTGCCATAGTTTGCCTGTGATGAAGAAGAAACACCTGAAGGCTTTGAACACACTGGCTCTACCGGCGGTACCAATTCGTCAACAGTAGCGCTAGGTACGTCATCATTGCTGCTCAGACCACCCTCACTTTCAGCAATGCCCGCGGCTAGCGACAGTCCATCGTCCCTCTGAGAGGACAGCAGCGGCACAGTGGTGGCATCTTGGACTGAAGGGACAGCGCCGCCACAGGAGGCAATAGTAGTAGTAGTAGTAGTATTAGCAGTGTAGTGGGGGTCAGTGCTGGCGCACTGACTGGAATTGTAGCGATAATCACCAGGCGAAAGACCCGTTCTTACATCAATCGGGCCACTTGAATCAATCCATCTCGACGCTGGCATTGCAATTTTTTTTTAAAAAAGAAAAAAAGAACAGAAATAAAGGAAAGCCAAATTTTAATTGATACAATATGCATTGATTTTAGTTTTTGTTTGGTTGTTTTCGTGAGTGTGTGGGTTGCTTGTTTTTGTTTGTACGTTTGGTGGGTTGTTGTTTTGTTTTGTTTGTTGTTGTTTGTTTGTTTTTGGGGTTGTTTTGTTTTGTTTTATTTTGTTGTTTTTTTTTTTTTTTTTGTTTTTTGGGGGCTATCAACTGATAGCTAATTGAAATTTTGACATGCATCAAAAAAAGGAAAGCAAAACAGTCAAATAGAGTGCAAAAGTGAAGAGAAAAAACAGACACGCTCAATAGGAAAACAAAAATACATTCTGTGTACCTTAGGTGTCCAAGAAAACAACTAGAGTTTCATCAACCAGTGACTGAAGCGATATTTGGTATTTGAGGGAGGAGAGGGTGCTTTTGTTTTTTTGTTCATATTATTAAATTATTTATTTTGTTTCTAATCTGCTCCTCCTTCCCATATAAGAAAAAAGAGAATCAAGTGGAAATGGCAACCACATGAGATAACCACCACCCTCCACGCTTCCTACAGAAGCCACCTTAAATCTCAATACTAATCGTCGAAGCATAGAAGTTAAAGGCAACACAGGGAAATGCATGCCAAAACATATTCCCATTTACAAACACACACACACACACACACACACACACACAATGTGGAAGGGGCCAATAAAAAGGACTGCAGAATGAGAAAAATACATGTTCAAATTTGTCGATGCTGCTAGGAATCACAAACGAAACAGGTGAAGAAAATAAACGACTTGAAATTAAAGTCTTTTTGTCGCAATTCAAATTTTATGGTCGCAAGACTAACGTGTATTGAGAACGCGGTTGCTTCTCCTTCTTCTTCTTCTTCTTCTTCTTCTTCTTCTTCTTCTTCTTCTTCTTCTTCTTCTTCTTCTTCTTCTTCTTCTTCTTCTTCTTCTTCTTCTTCTTCTTCTTCTTCTTCTTCTTCTTCTTCTTCTTCTTCTTCTTCTTCTTCTTCTTCTTCTTCTTCTTCTTCTTCTTCTTCTTCTTCTTCTTCTTCTTCTTCTTCTTGGTACTTGCCTTCCACCTCTGGTGTATTTTCGCAAGCTTCACAGTTTATACACTTATTGCAGCTAAAGTGCTTGTATGTTGCTCTTGAATTCATCTACACTACTGCATTCAACCACATCTTCGGGCAACATATCCAACAAGCGGATTGTGGACAGAAAGAACGATTGCTGATGGGTCTGAATTTTGGACGTTGGTATTTTGGAGTCGCTGGCAGTGATCTTTTGCTTTGTGTGCAGTTCTGCTAGTTTGAAGAGCATGCTTGTTTTAGTTTGCTTCCTACATTGTTGCAGTGTTGTTGCAGTGTTAGCCATTGAAAGTTTTCTATCATTTGTCTCACACTACTGGTTGTTCTGTAATTGCCTGTGACGGCACGAGCTGCCTTTCTCTGAATCATTTCCTACTGCCGTATGTATTCATTAGACTATGCAGGCATATTCTAAGATAGGTCTGGCGAGTGTGGTGTAACATTTTGACTTGATGGTATTTGGGCAGGTGCTGACGTTCCTTCGTAGAAAAGCTGTGGTGTTGTTTGCTTTCTTTGTTATACAGTTGATGTGCTGGTTCCATGAAAGCTTTTTGTTGATGTTAAGGCCAATATAATTCGCTGATTCTACGATTGTGAGTAGTGTGAGAGTGGTTCCGTGTATTGTATAGTCGTGAAATATGGGCGATCTTTTGTTTGTTACCCGAAACATTTTACATTTTTTCTGGACTGACATTCATGAGGCAGATTGTTCCCACTTTTGGAGGTTGTCAAAATCATGTTGGAGTCCGCCGGCATCGGATAGTTTTTTGATGATTCTATACAAGAGACATCGTCTGCAAACACTCTTGCTTTTGACGTGACCACCTTTGGAAGGTCATTGATGTAATTGGGCAACAGCAATGGCCCCATAACCGTTCCTTGGGGAACACAGGATGTTACCTCTGTTGTGTTGGAGGTTTTGCTGCCGAGAACGATTTTTTTGTGTTCGACCTCCCAAGAAGCTCGAGATCCAATTCAGAGTATTTCCCCGAATGCCCTATTGTTTGCACTTATTGAGTAGGCGCTTATGCGGGACTTTGTCGAAAGCTTTTGAGTAGTCTGGGAGGAGACAGTCGATCTGTTTACCACAATCAAGGTCGTCAGCTAAATCTTGTATTGCGTTGATGAGTTGGTTTTCAGTTTCACATGTGCGCCTCTTTCTGTGCTGATTGTCGGATATGATAATGTTCGACTCCCAGGTGGCCAATGATATGACTGCAGAATATACACTGGTCTGTAATTCAATGGTTGCGCCGTATCTCCCCTAGTGGTGCAATAAGTGCCTCTTTCCATTGGTACAGGATCTTTCCTTGGGCGAGTGAAACACGGAATATTATTGTTAATATTGATGTCATTTCTATGGCAAGTTCTTTTAAAAGTTTCTCATATTATGAGGATAGATATTACTCAACAATTTCAAAACTTCTTCTGAGTGTATTGTTTTTTTATGATGTAACATGCTGGGTTGTAATCCCTCCTTTTTTCATGTATGCTGTTTACATAATCTTGTGTGGAAACTAATGTGAATTGGTCATTTAACATGTCAGCTTTAATTTATGTGTTGCTATGCAATGTTCCATTGTTTCCTAACGGGGCTACTCCAGTTGTTCAGGTTTTCTGTTTTTTTGGTTTTGATAAATGCACTAAACTTTTTAGGATTAGAGTTATATTCATCATCCAGCATACTGGAAATATACGAGTAGTATGCCTTACTCTGACTGAGCCTCCTTTTAGTTTCTTAAAAGTATCCCAGTTTTTTGTTTATTTTACTCTGTTTTGGTTTTTGAACGCCCTTTTCTTTCGTCTGGATAGTTGTTTTATTTTCGCGTTGATCCAAATCTGATTTTGCTTTTGAGTAGTCATTTTGGATGACACATGTTTTTCCATAAGGTCATTGCAGGTGTCCCCATCGTTCCCATAAGATGTTGACTTCAGTTTTGCCTTCTCCTTTACTTTCTTATATATTTCCTTACCTACAAAAATAAATGAATAAATATAAACAGACATACCAGGGCATTACCTCAATTGAGGAAGTCTTAAAGGACTGCGCAACTAACAACGCTGAAGAGAGATGGCTCCACATTCGTCATGCAATATACAATTCTGCCATGGACATTTTTGGCAAGTGAGAGAGGAAGAATCCAGACTGGTTCGAAGAAAGAATCACCGTACTGGAGCCAACAATTGAAGCCAAGAGAGCAGTTCTGGTCAAGCACAAGAGTGGACCCTCAATGGCGACTCTGGCTTGCGCAAATGACTATTGGCGGAACCTCTGCCAGAACATTCAACTCTCCGCTGACTGTGGTAATATTCCAGCAATGTACAACGAAAGAAAGCTAGCCTTCGACCAACTGTTACCACAAAAAGTCTCGCTCAAATCTATTACAGGTGATATAATCAAGGACCGAGGTAAGCAGATGGAGAGATGGGCAAAACACTACCAGGAACTCTACTCGAGAGAGAACTCTGTCAACGATGCAGACCTAAAGAGAATGTAGGCCTTGCCTGTAATGAAAGAGCTCGACATTCCACCCTACGTAGAAGAAATGAACAAGGCCATCGACTTCCTCGCCTGTCGCAAAGATCCAGGAAAAGATGGCACCCCACCTGAAGTCATCAAGGCCGGCAAAAATACCTGCCGACTTCACCAGCTTTTGTCACAGTGTCAGGCATGGGGTATTGTGCCCCAGAAGATGCCCCTATGTAAGAACAAGTGTGATCTCAATGACTGCAGCAACTACCGCGGAATTTCCCTTCTCAGCATCGCTGTGTAAGTTTTCGCATTTGTCCTGCTGAACAGGTTGCAGGTACTTGCTGAGTACGTATACCTAGAAGCTCAGTGCACATTCAGGACAGGTAGATCAACGACCGAGATGGTTTTTCACTAAGACAGCTAGAGGGAAAGTACCGTGAGCAGAGACGCCCACTCCCTGTTGCCTTTATTGATCTGAGGAACCCTTTCGACCTAGTCAGCAGGAAAGGTCTTCACACTGCTTCAACGGATTGGATATCCTCCCAAACTTCTACACGAATGATCCATTTCATGGAAACCTGCAGGGCACCGTCCAATAGGATGGCTCATCTTCTGACCCATTCCCAATAAAGAATGGAGTAAAACAAGGTTGCATACTCATGTCAAGACTCTTCTTCTCCCTGCTACTCTCCAATATTTCAATGAATCCCAAAATGGTGTGTAGCTTCATACCCGCAGCGATGGAAATCTCTTTAACCCCGATGCCTCCAGGTGAATATCAAGATACGACAGGTACTCATCAGGGAGATGATGTTTGCAGATGCTGCTGCTCTAGAGAGACATTGCTTAATACGGTGGAGCCGAGGCAGGTGAATTCTTCAACTACCTTGAGTATGAAGTTCTTGATAGTAATATTAGGAATTCTGCTGACATCCTGCCTGATGATACTGGTCTTCCTGAGACTGACAGTCAGACCAAAATGTCTACATACATGTGAGAAGCAGTTTATAAGTCTCTGAAGGGCCTCTTCATTGTGCACAGTCAGAGCAGCGTTATCTGCAAACAACATCTCCCTGATGAGTATCTGTCGTACATCTCCTGTTGCGGGTATGAAGGTATTCTGTGAAAGCGTAGGAGATTAGCATGGAGAATTAGAGCGCTGGTCTTGTTTTTTACCCATTCTTTATTAGGAATGGGTCCGAATATCATCTTAGAAAAGCGGGAATTCAAAGCATGTATCTTCTGATCCACCGACGTTTATGCTGGCTCGGGCATGAATAGAATGGAAGGTCTTCTGGAAAACCTCCTACGCTTTAAAGATGTCTGGAAATCTCTCGCCGAAGACCGCATCAGTTGAAGACACACCATCAGGGCAGGTGGTCAGAGATGTGAGTTGAGGAGGGAGGAAAACGAGAGGAGAAAAGAGAAAGCAGACAGCAAAGGACAGCATCAGCACACACGAAAACAGGCGCGGAGTTCACATGCACAAACTGCAATAGGAGTTGCCACTCCCGGATAGGCTTATATAATTATACAGCCACAGTAAGGCACTACAACTGTGAAAGGAATTGACATCCGGGGCGCAAACTCCCAGATCGACCCAACAACAACAACAGATGCTGCTGCTCTAGAGAGACATTGCCAAGCAAGGTGAATTCAACTACCTTGAGTATGAAGTTCTTGATAGTAATATTAGAATACATCCTGATGATACTGGTCTTCCTGAGACTGACAGTCATGTCTAATGAGAAGCAGAGTCTTGACGCGAGTATGCAACCTTGTTTTACATTCTTTATTGGGAAAATGAGCCATCCTATTGGACGGTGCCCTGCAATTGGATCATTCGCATTTGGGAGGATATCCAATCCGTTGAAGCAGACCTTTCCTGCTGACTGCCAGTCAATAAAGGCAACAGTGTCTCTGCTCACCTTTCCCCTCTAGTTCTTAGTGAAAAACCATAGATAAATGAATAAAAACACAGACAAAAAAATAATTAACTAATTAATTATTTAACCAGTATGACCAGTGCCGTGTACCGTTGTAAAAATAGGGAGAGATACCTTGCCCTCTCTAGAACTTATAGATACCAGAAAATAAATAACGTAATGCGATTTGCGTCATATTTTCATTATGCCTTGCCTATAAATAATTGTAAACAAGTTGTAAAATTGTCGTACAGCTTGCGCGTAGATCATAAATGTAAATAAACTAATTGTGCTAGTTTCCCTGCTCATTACGCACAGTGTGATACACTGCGTGTGGCATAGACTGACCGGGTTTGTGAGCTCACGTAGCCAGCGTGAGATAATTTGTCCTGACCTAATGGCTACGGCATAATAATCCAATATCACCTTGGTGACTGGCACTAATGGGATTAACGTTGGGAACGACGTTCACTGATGGCGACTAGCGGGCGATTCAGACTGAGCCTAATCCAACAGCTCAATGAAGGAGGCTGCTTGTGACGTCTATAATTTCATCCTTTAAGGTACAGAAACTGACAACAGGATTTACAAGAAATACGTCCAGGAGTGGCAAGTTGAAGCAGTCAGTTCTCTCGGAAAGTAACTGCATGATAACAACATTAATACATGTAATGTAAAACAACAACAGCGGCGAAAGTGGTAGGAAAACTAAAGATTTTATTCAGGAGGATTAGTCCAAATTTATCGCAAAAACCTATTCATTTTGTGACTCAAACAATATAATTAGCTATCATATATCACATGGATGTAAAAACTATATGTCAACAAATTTCTATTTGAAACTCATATCACTACAGAGGGCGTCGGGGACGAATTAATACTATATATAAGGAGATCAATACATTGTTATGAAACACAATGATGTCAGATTCATTTGCCTATTCTACAATACAAAAGTTTACCTAAAAGCTGAAATATTGCGCCAGACCACATAAGACAGAGCTGTCCACCTTGGACTGCCGTACGATATATAAGGAGATCAATACCTTTAATGAAACGAAATGATGTCAGATTCATTTGCCTATTCTACAATACAAAAGTTTACCTAAAAGCTGAACTATTGCGCCTGACCACATAAGACAGCTGTCCACCTTGGACTGCCGTCTTACATTCATTAAAGACATCAATGGGCGTATTTCCTGTTACTTTCCACTGTTTATTGAAGTTATCTGCCACCAAATACCGGCGTGTTTCAAGTCTACACTTACTACAAAAATTTTCACATAATTTCATTATTCGGCTTACTCATGAATTCTTCCTTTCTACCTCTTTCTTCAAGAGCTGATACTCGAGTTTGTCCCCACTTCTATTTCTATGTTCTATTTTCGTCTATCTTCTTTCCTTGTTTTCCCCTAGGTTTAGAGTTATTACGCGCGTGTGTTCTAGTTCCAATGTTCCACGTAAACCTATTGTTCTCTGTAATTTTAACTTGTCTTTTTATTACGTTTGTTTAAAAATTCTCCTGTTCACCGTGTCTCTAGAAAATGTAAGAACGAAACGAGGTTGAAAAGCAAACCTTAAGGCTATTAATAGAGAGATGCATCAAACACCTGCTTAGTTTTTGAAGGAATAATATGTTTTCTCGAAACAATGTTGTTTTAAAATGGAAAGATTTACGCCTTTCTTTCTTTTTCTTGTTCTCTTCTGTCCCCCAAAGCCACTCAGATTCAGATGCCTATGCTGACATGCCTATCAACAACCTAGGAGCTTTACGTTGAAGCTTTACATCGGAGAGCCAAATTCCCACCGGAGTAGATGTCGGCGTCACGCGACTAACGCTTCTGTCCTTCGCATTATTTGTTGTTAACTTTATCACGCTATTATCTAACGTTCAAAAGAAAGTCTTAAATCACTGTGTCCAGTTTAGATGTGCATCATCTAACTAAAATGTTACCATTCAAATGATCACATTTTGTTTGTGAGTTAAATGTGGAGCCTAACCCCCCCCTCCTCCTCCCCTCCTCCCACGTCCTATTAGAAAACTAAGTGTGTGTTTGTTTCGCAACAAGATCCGTAAGGATGTTTACTCATCCTTCAGGCGAGCTCGCGCGCTACTCTCCAGACACAATTTTATTTGGAGCGTGGCCACGGACATCTAATTGTCACGTCATCACAATAATGCTCTATCTTTAGTAACTTTAACGACGGTCGATAAAGGAAGAATGGCTGGAAAGAGAAGCCGAAAAAGTCACAGGGTCATGCTGAAAAGAAGCCTCAAACTAGGCCATCCCCTACCTGAAGGCGCCAACGCGGGATTAAAAAAAAAAGTCGATCGCCTTCGGCGGTGACAAAGACGTAATTAATAGTCTGACATCCCTACATACCATACGACTAGACGCCACATATCCCGTGCCGAACCTGGCAGCCGGATTGGCGCTGCTAATGAGACGCATGGCATTTTCTTCCAGTTCCACACCGAGCCTGCTGGACATCTCTGATCCCCGTTTGAATAGAGACCGCCGTGCAAAATACAGAAAACAAAGACAACCAATATTAACACATGCAGACACACACAGACACATACAAACCCGGATCGATGGCACCACACATGTAGTACTCGAGGATACCTTGCAATGCCGAGTACCAACATGAAAACCTAATACATATAAAGAGTGACGCAGCTATCGAAAGGGTGCCGACGACGGTCGGATTCAAGAATAAAATAGTGAGGTCAGAATATGAGAGTGAATAAATTCAATAGGCGCGATAGAGCAAGATCTGCGGAGGTTTTTGTTCCGGTTTTTGTGTGTGTGTGGGGGTTTTTTCTTTTGCTTTGTAGCTGACGTTTGCTTTGTTTGGGGGAGGGGGTTCTTTGTTTTGGGTTTTTGTATTGTATCTGCTTTTATTTGTTTATGTTTGTTTTGTTCTTGTTATGGGGTTGTTGCTTGTTGTTGTTATTGTTTTGTTGTTTTGGTTGTTTTGTAGTTTGTTTCTGCTGTCTTGTTCTTGTTGTTTTGTTTTGGTTGTTTATTATGGGGGAGGGGGGTAGTTTAATTGAAATTGACTCCGCTCGTCCTTTACGGTGATTCCAGGGTAAATTAAGAGGAAACAGCAAGATGAGAGAGACGTGACACAATGCAAAAAAAGAAGTACGATCTACAAGCAGCTGCCGCCAACAGCCCACGTGATAGAGCAAGAACACACGCATACACATTCTACATATTATAGATACATACATGTACATACACACAAACCCCGTTATAAAGTCCCAGACTCATAGTTGAGCATCGGGGAATCAGTAGTAGAATCCTGATTTTTTTCTTGGCATAATATGCTAGTATGCCATTACTTTCCACGCTGCCCTTACTTTCGCTGAGTCTGAATAGACCTAGCTTCCCATTTCGCTGCTGGGTCGACAGGACGGCCATAAACATTTGCCCGGACTGGGAATCGAACTCGGGCCTCCTGCGTTGTCCCCATTATATCGCCATTCTCGCTTACCACCAGCTTTGCACTTTTGTACGGAACGGATATTACACAAAATGAAATAAATACCTCGTTATACCGCCATCCGCCAATGATTTGACATTAACGTTCTTTAATAACTATTATAGAATACAACTCGTTATACCGCCAATGATTTGACATTAACGTTCTTTGATAACTATTGTAGAATACAACTCGTTATACCGCCAATGATTTGACATTAACGTTCTTTAATAACTATTGTAGAATACAACTCGTTATACCGCCAATGATTTGACATTAACGTTCTTTATTAACTATTGTAGAATACAACTCGTTATACCGCCACCGTGCATCACCACCTTCTTCCCCGAAGCGATGCAAGCGAGTAGAAGTAGAATCTAGTTTGGCGTGATCACAAATCATGGTCAAATTCAAATACAAACTACACTACACACATACACATGCACACACACACAAGGATTGCTGCCATGTGTGTCTGACTACTCTTACACAAAGAGCTGACACTGACATTAGTGACACACAGCTTCTTCTTTATGAAAATGAGAGTACTGAAGGTTTGGATACAACGCTTGTCGTCCACTGCTGAGGCCTAGGTCAGCCCAATGAAGATTAGCATCGGCTAAGGCCCAGATCGCGTCATTCTGGAAATACCTTGGCGAGGTAGGCATGGCTATGATTGGGTCCAATTGAGTGGCGTGAATTAGGTTTCACAGCAGAATCATATCCTAGGCTTATCCATTTTGAGTTAGAGGTGTTTCTGTTCAGGGTTTTTATTTCTCTAGATCAAATAAGAGGCCGGGCGATCCTAGTAACTATAATATGATACTATAATAATAGTCTTTATACATGCCATGGGCCTACATTCTCTTGCCAGTGATCATTTTCTTCAGGAATTTTTTGTTATAACGCCATTCCCTTTATACTATGAAGTTACCACTGGCACAACAGTTTGGAAGTAAAACAAGGTTTGAGTGTATATACAAAACATTAGACAAACAGCCAGACAGACAAACAATATAACACAAGCATGCATACACACGTACGTACATACATACATACATACATACATACATACATACATACATACATACATACATACATACATTCATTCATACATACATACATACATACATACATACATACATACATACATACATACATACATACATACATACATACATACATACATACATACATACATATATTCATAATAATGATAATAATAAGTGTGAACATTTCTTGTGCGCAACATATCCAATCACGGAATGGAGGCTCTGGGCACATACATACATACATACATACATACATACATACATACATACATACATACATACATACATACATACATACATACATACATACATAGTACTAATATATATATACATACATAATACTATATATACATACATAATACTATACATACATGCATAATATATACATATATACATATTATACATACATACATACATACATACATACATACATACATACATACATACATACATACATACATACATACATACATACATGCATACATACATACATACATACATACATACATACATACATACATACATACATACATACATACATACATACATACATACAGATATACCGAGTATATTCATATAATGATAGACATACAGACATTTTTGTATAGATAAATCGATAGACCTTGGGTTGGTTTAATTGAAATCTACCCCCATCCACCATATACAGTGATCTCAGTATACAATTAAGAAGAAACAGTAAAATGGAAGTTAAGTGAAAGAGGTGAAGTGAAAAAGTAGGACCACATACATAATCACCCCCAAACAAAAAATAAAACCGCCAAAGAAAATGGATGAACTCACTGCGATGATCTGCATGCTGCATACTGGAAGAAAAATAGGAGGGCAGGATAAGGATACATACATATATACTGACAGATAGGAGACTGACAGATAGGCAGACAGACAGACATAGGAAGGACGATAGAGGAGGAATTGAAGGACCATATGGGAGTATGAATTAAGAAGAAAACAGTAAAATGGAAGGAGGTGAAGAGGAAGTGGAAGAAGAAAACAAAACCGAAGAAAATGGATGAACTCAGAAGAAGAAGTTGGGCAGGAGAAGGAAGAAGAAGAAAAGAAGAAGAAGAAGAAGAAGAAGAAGAAGAAGAGGAAGAAGAAGAAGAAGAAGAAGAAGAAGAAGAAGAAGAAGAAGAAGAAGAAGAAGAAGAAGAATAAGAAGAAGAAGAAGAAGAAGAAGAAGAAGAAGAAGAAGAAGAAGAAGAAGAAGAAGAAGAAGAAGAAGAAGAAGAAGAAGAAGAAGAAGAAGAAGAAGAAGAAGAAGAAGAAGAAGAAGAAGAAGAAGAAGAAGAAGAAGAAGAAGAAGAAGAAGAAGAAGAAGAAGAAGAAGAAGAAGAAGAAGAAGAAGAAGAAGAAGAAGAAGAAGAAGAAGAAGAAGAAAGGGGAGAGGAGAGAGAGAGAGAGAGAGAGAGAGAGAGAGAGAGAGAGAGAGAGAGAGAGAGAGAGAGAGAGAGAGAGAGAGAGAGAGAGAGAGAGAGAGAGAGAGAGAGAGAGAGAGAGAGAGAGAGAGAGAGAGAGAGAGAGAGACAGAGAGACAGAGAGACAGAGAGTGAAGGGAGGGGGAGAGAGACAGACAGGCAGATAGAGACAGAGGAGTATGTGTGCGGAGATAGATGGTGGAGTTCTTGACGTCTTGTTAAAATACACAATAATTTACTGCGAATATTAGCTTCATAATGTCTGAATGCAATGCAAAAGTTCTTTTAATGCCTTATGGCCCATACAGCTTTTTTACATTTTTACACCAATTTGGCTGCTCGAACTGTTGGATTTGTCTCCTCTTTTTACCTTCTTTTTCGGCTCCATCTTTTTAGTTGAAATTCTTTAGTTTTTTTTCCCCCGTTTTTTTCTTCATTTATTCATATTGTCAATGTTTACGATTTAGCGACTGAAAATGTTTACGATTTAGCGACTGAAAATGTTTACGATTTAGCGACTGAAAATGTTTCGACTTAAAAATGTTTGATTTAGCGACTGAAAATGTTTACGATTTAGCAGTCGTAAGTGTCTGCCATATAGCAACCAAATTAGTTCTCTGAAATGATATTCTTTCTTTTTTTTTCTCTACGATTATTATTAGAAATAAGGCAATGTCGATGTATAATTTAACGGTATCCAAGTCTTGGCCACGGTTATTTCCCAGGCTTTCATCTCCAGGCCTTTGTCTACTCAATTGTTCTTTGATCATCTTTTGCCCTCGTCCCTCCTCCTTTCGCCATACGATGGCATCTTCTCTCACTATATTAAAGAGTGGCTGTTTCGCCTTTGTCATTTTCACGCAACTCCATTGGCCTCCAGGCACCAGAGAAGCGCTTTTTACCCTTGCCGAACAAGAAAAGATACATTCGAAGATTTCAAAGAGTGTGGAACCTGGTAGTAAATGGACAAATTTAGGCACCTTGAATTGTTCAAAATACACAAATCTGACAATGTTACTGATATTTTGTCAATTATATCAAGAAGTGGATTGGTGAATTTGGTAGACAAAACAACAACAAAATGGACTAGGCAATGTTAAATTAAATAAAAAAATGAAAACAGAAAATCTATGAATCAATTACTACGGACGTCATGAGAGTAGTGTGTTTCGCAAATCAAATAACTGACATTTTATACATCCCAGTCGTGCATTTGAAAAGACTGGTAAATAAATACTGGCAGTGTTCGAAGACCATGCTGATGTACCTTACCAGCTCATCCGAAACTTTAATTCGTTTGGGTCATAGACCTGGCCATGCGAAGACGTTGATGGTGGGTCTTATTTTTTTCACTTCACCTCTTTCACTTGACTTCCATTTTATTGTTTCTTCTAATTCATCCTGAGATCACTGTACATGGTGGACGGGGTAGATTTCAATTAAACTAACCCAAGGTCTATCGATTTATCTATACAAGTATGTCTGTCTGTCTGCCTATCTGTCAGTCTGCCTATCTGTCAGTATATATATATGTATGTATGTATGTATGTATGTATGTATGTATGTATGTATGTATGTATGTATGTATTATGTATAATATGTATATATGTATATATTGTGCATGCATGTATAGTATTATGTATGTATATATAGTATTATGTATGTATATATATTTGAACTATGTATGTATGTGTATGTATGTTTGTATGTATGTATGTATGTATGTATGTATGTATGTATGTATGTATGTATGTATGTATGTATGTATGTATGTATGTATGTATGTATGTATCCACTCCTGTCCACACTCCATAGGAAACATTTTGATTTGATTTAATTTTACCCACATCCACAACTAAGGCGAACTTGCCTCTGGACTGGACTACTGAGTCTCATTGATAAGAGGAAATGATGTTTCTGACAATTACAGGGTGTTTTTTTTTTACATATAGTCAGTTATTTTCCATCCTTCGTCATCATGTGGCTTCCACGTGACATAAAGAGAACAATGTTATAAATAGACTTTTTTTAAATGTCACTACAATTCAAGGCGGCACCTAAGGCAAGAAGGAAAGGTACGACGTAAAAGTATGAGTTATAAGAAAAACAACGATTTTCGTAATCCATGTATTTCATTTATGGTTTGAAATATATTGAAACGCGTTGTCGACAAAATTGTCAGCCAAATTGGCTTAATCGAGGTAGCTGAAGGTGAAACTGTGCGGACAAAAGACTGATGCTCCCCAAGATTATCCCCGACTCAGAATGCCTGATCACTTAACTACAGAGCTGACAGCCATTCTCAACTGAGTGGGAAAAGGAAAACAATGCCGAGTCACATTAGCGAAATTCGGACATACATTGTAAGAACATATGATGTGCGGCTCAATGATCTACTTCAGTATATGTACCATCGACGCCTCAGTCTGCCTTAATTTCAACAGTTCACTCTATCCCTTACTTATTTACCACCCAAAAGGTGTCCCGTCGCTGGAGTATTTTGCATGATAAAGTCAAGAGCATAAATGCCGAAAAGCCTCGTTTTTCTGTTGGTTGCAGCAGCAAAGTTTAGCCAGAAGATCTATCTAATCTTCAGTGCACAAATCTGAAACCCTTCTTTTCGCTTTTTTTATCTTTCTTGACGAATCGATAGGTTTTTTGACAGCTTAGCATTATATAGATTTATATATTCTCATTTCCATACTACGCTATCGATCAGCAGCAAAACAAAACTTTAAAAAGCACTAAACACCCATTTTCTCAACGGCGTGGTAACAGGATGGTGGGTGCAGGACAAATTTGGCTTGGCGTGAGCGTCTCCATCCGGTTGACCTTATTCAGGATCGCTTGCAGAAATTTACATAATATAGAATCGCATCTTCACTCTGAAAAAATAAATGCAGTTTACATCATGGCAATAGATCTGAAATTAGGAAGAACTGACACTTGGGGTTTTCCTCCCTTGACCTCGACTAATACATCGTCGTGTCTCAGATCTCCGTTTAAACGACAAGGGGAGACGCAGAGTCAACGGAACATAATTATTGAAAATGCCATTGAAAATGCCATATATGGCAAATGATGTCATAAAGTATATATATATATATATATAAAACATATATATATATATATATATATATATATATATATATATATATATATATATAAAAAGATTCTATAAAATCATAATTTCCCAACAATTTGCAGATCAAAGAACTAATGATGTTTTTCTTGCGTGGAACAGTGAAAAAGGGGATGGGTGGAGAGGTGGGGGAGGACGTGTCAGATTTCCATATATAAGCTCATTACCAAGATAAAAGGATTTTTACTCCTAATTTTAGCTCTGAATTCACTCACTTCAAGATCTTTCCTGTCGTTAGCCTTACCCTTTAAAAAAACCCATAATAACCAACGACATATAATATACATTACATTTCTATCGTTATACATCATCGTGACGTTCTCCTACAAAGGTGCTCTCCCTAAAATAACTATTCTTCAACCTTCATTCTTCCCTCAACAACTACAACACTTCAACCCCCCCCCGCGCCCCTAAACCTTTTCAACATCTTATCAGCCATTATCATGATCCTGTCTTCTCAAGACAACACCTATTAATTTAATTCACCTCCACATGTCATCGACATCACCATCCGCACAGACGAAGATGGCAAGCATACTAAGGACCCTGTCATCATGATGTCAGAAAGCTCGACGACTCCATTAGACAAAAGGAAAAACAACCAACCCCACCCCCCCCCCCTCTCTCTCTCTCTCTCTCTCTCTCTCTCTCTCTCTCTCTCTCTCTCTCTCTCTCTCTCTCTCTCTCTCTCTCTCTCTCTCTCTCTCTCTCTCTCTCCCTGCCTCCCTCCCTCCCTCCTTCCCACCCTCAGTCTCTCTCTCTGTCTCGCTCCCTCAGTCTCTCTCTTTCTCGCTCCTCAGTTTCTCTCTTTCTCTCTCACCTTAGTAGACGATCTATGTGTTGAAATAAACCCTAAATCCGCGTCCATTAAGATTGGTCTCAGGCTTACAGTTACAGTGGCTAGAGGATATGAGCGGGGGTGGGAGGGGGGAGGGCAAAAGAGAACGATGCTGGATTGGAGGCAGTCAAAAAGCAACACCCACCAACAGACTGCAGATTACAGAGATACATTTCATTATCAATGCCTCTAGGAAGCTAAAATGTAAGGTCCCCTTCCTAAGCCAGGACCCCATAGTTCCGGAGCTATTCCTGATTTCTAGGACGGAACAGGCCTCACAATATCACGCAATGGTCAGGACGTCGGTCTATCGCAACTTTTACCTGCCAGCTACAGCTGGTGCTACCTCATCATTGAAAAGGGGAGGGGGGGGGGACATGTCAAGTGTCCTTCCTGCAGACACAACTTCACATGCAAAATTCTGGCCCCCAACTTGTCGGGCTCACATTTGACCATTCTCTTAGAACTAATTTTACAAACTGGGTTATATTTCAATCATAATTGTCATACACGGATTCACACTACATCTGTGTGTGTGTGTGTGTGTGTGTGTGTGTGTGTGTGAGAGAGAGAGAGAGAGAGAGAGAGAGAGAGAGAGAGAGAGAGAGAGAGAGAGAGAGAGAGAGAGAGAGAGAGTGTGTGTGTGTGGATATGTATGTGTGACGTTTGTTACATTTCGTTTTTATAGAAGAACTATTATTTTCCACCACGGCAGCACAGCACAGGCGCCTTGTGATATCGATATTGAACAGCTTACTGTGAGGTAACAGCAAAATGTATTTTAGAACAGACATGCAAAAAAGGATGAAAGCCAAATGGATTAACAACGAAATTATTGGAAAAAAGATTAATATTTTTCTATTCTTTTCTTTGGCATTAACACCTTGTGATATCGATAAATATACTCTCTTCTCTCTATTCTCTTTCTCTCTCTCTCTCTCTCTCTCTCTCTCTCTCTCTCCCTCTCCCTCTCTCTCCCTCTCCCTCTCCCTCTCCCTCTCTCTCTCTCTCTCTCTCTCTCTCTCTCTCTCTCTCTCTCTCTCTCTCTCTCTCTCTCTCTCTCTCTCTCTCTCTCTCTCTCTCTCTCTCTCTCTCTCTCTCTCTCTCTCTCTCTCTCTCCCTCTTCTTAGGATTATGTATCTCATTGTATAACCACATATGACAATCTCAGGGTGAATTAATAGAAACAACAAGACTGCAGACATTTAAAACGTGAAAAGAAAAGAAGTTTCTGCAAACTCCCCCGAACAGACAGAAGAACAAAAGAGACAGACAGAAAGACGTTATGATGGACAACAAATTAGAGAGACAGACAGACACAGAGGAAGACAGACAGAGACGCACAAAGTGTTTTATTCAATGGATTTATCTTATCCATCGATTCCAGTGATCTCAGGTTGATTTAAGAAGAAGCAGTAAGATGAAAGACGTGCAAAAGAGAGAAAGGCAAGAAGGGTTGTATTTTGTGTGTGTGTGTTTTTCCAGCAAAACAGACAGACAGACAGACATGACCATTAGATAGACAGACGGACGGAGACTAAACTTTTAATTTGGTTTTGAATCAATCAAAAACATGAAGGTGGTGCTTGCAATTGACTGACTTGACACCCCCATCATCACCACGACCCACATCTCCACACATACTGACCACTCAATGGACCACTTAAATTTGTATTTTCTTTGTATATCTCAACCCCAATATGCAGTCATCTCATGGTGAATTAAGAGGAACAGGGAGATCCACACATATGTATAGAACGAAATGGAAGGAATAGTGGCATAAGCACACCTATATCGAATATTTAGTTAGTTATATCAAATTCACAGCGAATAAAGACCTTGGGTAAGTCACAAGTTGCTAGCAAAACTTTGCAGAGAATGCCAATTAAACTAGTCAATCAAATAAGAATTGACCCCCTGATCTGACCACTGGGGGACGGTCCGCGTGGTGCAGCACAAAGGCCGGAATAACTGGGCATTTCCGCCCCGATCTGACCACTGGGGGAGGGACAGATTTCTAGGGACATAAGTTGAAGTCCTCATGAACTCCCTGGCCAGCGCGCTTCTCCTGTCTCACCACAACGGTCGCTAAACTAATAAGTAAGAGCCCAACCCAATGACGACTGGGATTTTACACTTGGCGTCGAACAGCAAACCCTCCCTCGAGATGGGGCTAATCGAGCTTTGGCATTAAAAAGGCGAGGGGCTCTTTCCTACCCAATGTACCTATAGGGACCCTGATCGCCACATATATCCGTAACTGGCCTAGAGCAAATTGAGGCAAGTAAGCGACCAACAGGGTTCTTTCGGAGCTCAAATGACCCAAGCCCCAATATGGAAGGAGAAATTAAAATATCTTAATTTCAAGGTTTAACACACTTATACCGCAAGAACAAACAAACAATTATTATTTGTTGTTGCTGTCTTATGTGAGTATTGCGAGAGATGGGGCTCATGTGGAATGAGCTTGAAAGGATAGTCCAAGACAGACAAAGAATGAATTCGCCAGGGTGAGAAGCATTGATAAGGATGATTCTGATATGAAGGGAACATTTCAGAATCAAATATGAGGAAAACGACAATCAGAAAGGGTGATGTATAGGGATGTTTAAAGGGTTACAAAATTATTCAAATTGTAGAAAAGAGGAGAGAAACTTGGAAAACCATGCAAGATCAAACAACTTACCATTTTTTGCAAGATCAACATCTTCTTTCAATGTGCCTTCAAACTGGAAAAGAATTTAAATTGAATCATGATCAATTTATTGTTTATAATCTACCAAATAAAAAACTTCATAATATTTCTTGCATACAAGTAAATACTAGAATACATTTTTCTTCTTTTTTCATGTTGAAAAGGAATAATCTTTCAAATGAGCAAATAACATCTATGGTTTGAATTATTTTTATGACCCATTACATTTGATCCTTGAAAAAAACTGATGTGGAACTAATGCTTGAAGATAACTTAAGTTTATATTTTCCTCATCAAATGACACCACTTGATTTTACACTTTTGTTTACACTACAAATGAACAAAGTTTTGTTTAACTTAAAGAATTGATTGTTTGATTCATAGATATTTAACCCTATCTACCAAATGTGGTGATCTCAGGGTGAATGAGAGGATACAGCAAAGCAAAAGATAAATGGGAGAAGGACCTACCAGTAACTCCCACCAACCACCCACTTCTCTAACAACAAATTTTATGATTCATCACATGACATTCCAATCATGGCTCACCTGAGTCAAAAGTTCTTTCTTTCTCAACTCTAACAATTGCTCCAAGTCTTCACAATCCCCTTTACTAAATTGACCATCCATAGATTGCTCCATAGTCCTGCTTTCTGGGCCAGCTTTGGTTTCCCCACGGACCAGCGTTTTGGCCTTCCTTTTCTTCTGTTTCCTGTGAGTCACTGAAGCATGAAAGTATGAATTTAGATTGAGATTAATATGACATAAAATGTTGCGCACATCTTTATAGTTTTTGATGTCAAATGTGACTTCTAACTAAAGACAAAGGCCTCATGCAGTGCTACAGTCAGGGATGTTCGGGGTTTTTAAAAGTTACAGTGCAACCTCTCTAATCGGGAACTCTCAGTGGATTGTAAAATCATCCCAATTTGCCGGGTTTCCCGATTTCCCGGGGACCTTGGCATGCTGGTTTTCCCACTGCAATTTAAAGTATCTAAGCCCTTCTGTGGGGGGTAAAATGCAGAATTAAATGAACAAGTAGCCACAGGACCAGTACAATTGACAAAAACAAAGATAGCATGCATCAGAGATGTCACTCACACTTGCAGTCGATCTTCGTTAGATGGTAGATAGATAAAACACGTAACCAAAAAGACATAGTGAATCGTAAATCTCCTCGTGTGTCCACCTTTCTGATTGGCGGGTTAGGTGGGCAATAAAAGAATATGACAGTGCACAAGTCTGTTTTCTAAGCGTTGTACCGTGTCAGTACTGTACTGTACTGTTAGGTGGACGGGCAAGGACTGAATTTATTGAACATTTGTCCTTTAGGGATACAAAGTGAGACCTTTCTTCTTTACTGATTGATGGATACTTTGCTCTATTTCAGACATTTATAGACAAGTAACCGACAGTCTAAAATGACTATTTATTAGTTTGTTTCATTGAAATCTACCCCTGTCCACCACATGTCTCAGAGTGAATTAAGAGGTAACAGCAAGATGAAAGCTAAGTGAAAGGGTGGAAAAAGGAAAGAAGTAAGACACCCCTCCCCTCCCCCCAACCACTCACCTCAAAGTAATACAGAGAACACACATTTACAACCAAAGAAGATAGAAAAGAAATATTCAGTGCAAAGAAGATTGCTGGAGAAGAGTTTACTCACATCCTGCCATATCAGCTGGGGCTGATCAGAAATCTTCCATATTCTCAGCATGGAATCCATTCCAGCACTCATGATGACGTCAGGATCCACACTGCTCCATAGGACAGTCAGAAGCTTAGCGTTGTGTTTTCTGTAGCACACAAGTGACTCGGATGTTTTGACATTCCACACCTATAACACAATGTTTAAAGTGATTCCTTCATGAAAAAACGACTATTTATATTTTTCTACAGAGAGAAAAAGCACATGCATACAACTCCTTACATATTTACCAAACACACAAGGAACAATTTAAAAGCATTTAATCAATAATTTTGAAACTGATGACTGCCATCCAAAGCAAATGCTGTTGATTATCTGTCCTGAGTATAATTGAAAGTGAAACTCATCTGGCTAGTCTTTGCCACAACTTTTCACTTTTTATCATGTGGCATTTTCCATCAAAGAAAAAATGTTCTGTTATTCAAACTTAAACTATATGTTAATAGACTGATTGCTACAAAATATTTTCCTTCCCTTTGACTATGTAAATGTGTCAAATAACAGTCCTGCAGATCTTTGCCCTAGTATTATAACTAGCCTGAAATCTTTAACAGAGTGATTATTTGGGCCATGTAAGTTCTAAAGCGGAACGGGCACAACATTTTTAAAGACATACAACTTATGATAATTTGCGTCACAGAACATTAAAAACCATTGTTAGAAGCCATTAAACTTGTACGTTCGTGAATATTTGTCAATAACACACTATCCATGCAACTTTTTCTGACGAAGTGCGAATTATTGACTCATTTACCTACCCGTTTGTCAACAAAGTCAACAAAAGTCTTTAAAATAGCCTTTGCCGGATCTGGGGTGCAATGTCAACATTTAAGGCCTTATTTAGTTGGGTTTTTTTTATTATAGCAGGGTTAAGGATAGGATTAGTGGGTGGGGGTGCTTTGCGTTAGGAATTCTAGATGTTTTCAGTCTTACATGGCCCAAATAGCTAGTACGTTTATTTGGGATACATGTCCAAATTAACTAATACGTTTATTTGGACTACATAAGTACATGGCCCCAATAGCTAATACGTTTATTTGGGATACATGTCCCAAATAGCTAATACGTTTATTTGGACTACATGGCCCAAATAGCTAGTAAGTGTACTTGAGATACAGGGCCCAAATATCTAGTGGGTTTAATTGCGCTATAAGGCCCAAAAAACCATCCCTATTCTTTGATTTATTTCAGTTTTCCCTACTTCCTTGGAAAAGTGATTCGTTATTTAAAACTTTTATAGAAATAAATTTCGTCTTAAGAAAAGAAGTCTATAAAATGTAAAAAACTCTTACAATGGCAGATTCATCATAGGACACAGTGACCAATCTTCCATCATGGTGAGGGCTCCAACACATGTCTGTAATTCTTGTTCCATGTCCGTGCAATCTTCGTATGGGATGGTTTACACTCACATTGTTGTCCTCACATGATTCTAGAAAATAGGGCAAATACAATGATGTGGTGCACACAATATCTACATACGTACATGTACGAACAATTATCAAGACTGCTAGGACTACAAGAGACCCACACAGTTCACTTTACTTTCTCTTGTTGTTTTCATGATCAATAAAATAACATCACTCGACACACTAGAATTTACCTTTCATTGTCTTCGTGTATGTAATGTGCTACAAATGGTGACCCCGACGTTAAATTTTTATAATTATTGTTATCTATTATGATATAAATTTAGATCTCTAGATCTACACAGTCTGGTTTGTAGTAGTTAAGCCTTTGTACTATTTTCGTCTATCATCGTTTCTCTAGATCTAGACCTACACTACTTGGCCTATAAAACTACACTACAGTTAAACCAGTAAATATCATTTTAGATCTACTTCCACTTCCTCGACATGGCTGTGGAGTCTGTGGCACTTAAGCTACCAACATTCTGGACCTCCTGCCCTGCTGCCTGGTTTGCCCAGAGTGAAGCACAATTTGTCCTTCGTCAAATAACTTCTGATGATACTAAATACTATCATGTGGTGGCGGCGCTGGATTCGGATACAGCAGCAAGAGCACTACCCATCATCTCATCTCCTCCAACTGTTGAGAAATACAGACATCTTAAAGAATATCTCCTGTCAACGTTTGGTCTGTCCGAGACGGAAAGGGCAAACACTCTACTGAATTTGAATGGATTAGGGGACAGGAAACCATCTGAATTGATGGATATGATGCTGGTTCTCTTGGGTAACCATAAGCCTTGCCTGCTGTTCAGACAGCTATTTTTAAGGCAACTCCCTGCCAGTATTCGCCTTCCTTTGGCCAACTCCACATACCTTCAGGACTACAGAGCATTGGCCCAGGAGGCAGATAATCTTTTTAATGCTTCGTACTCAACACCAGTAGTAATATCACAAGCATCTGCTTCAATCACACCAGAAGGAAACCCAGCAGAAATAGACTCCATTTGTTGGTATCACCGACGATTTGGTTCCGAACGCTCGCCGATGCTTACAATCTTGTGAACATTACAAATCGTTCAAGTCTGTCGGCACTTCAAAAAAGAACCAGGGAAACGGAAAGTCGGGTCAACAGTAAATACACCTGCTGTTGACCCGAGATGCTATGCCTATGCCACTGAATTTTCACAGTCATCTTTAAGGAACCTCCAACTCATCGTGACAGATGAGACATCAAAACGTCGGTTCTTAGTGGACACGGGAGCACAAGTATCTGTCACTCCCGCCTCATTGTTTGACAAACACTCGGGAGGTACAGGCCCCGCCTTGCAAGCTGCCAACGGTTCTTCCATAGCGACCTATGGTTCCCGCGTAGTACCTCTTCATTTTGGCTCGCGTACTTTCCAAGCACGTCTCATCAGTGCGGAGGTGAAACGCCCCTTCTTGGGGCTGACTTTCTACGTCAACATAATCTCCTTGTCGAAATTCGCAGCCAGCGTTTGATTGATGCAGAAACCTTTTCTCCCATTCCATGTTCTGTGAGTTCAGTTACCATGAGTAACGTCAACCTTTCCCTCGTTGAACCAAACAGCAACAAATTTAGAAAAATTTTACATCAGTATCCTGAAATCTTACGTCCAACATTTTCGACTTTAGAAGTAAAGCATGGAGTTCAACTTTTATACCGACAAAAGGCCGACCTGTCTTTGCGGCTTGTCGTTTGGCCCCAGAGAAACTGTTTGCAGCCAAAAGGAGTTCATGGAGATGGAGAAGATGGGCATAATACGGAAGTCCAATAGTCCATGGCTTCACCTCTTCATACTGTCCCCAAATCGGATGGAAGTCTAAGACCTTGTGGAGATTTTTTCGTCGACTAAATGACGCTACCGTGCCCGACCGGTACCCGGTTCCACACATCCAAGATTTTTCTGCTCGTCTGAAAGGAAAAGCCATTTTCTCTAAAGTTGACCTTATTCGTGGTTACCATCAAATTCCGGTTGCCCCAGAGGATGTTCCCAAGACTGCTGTGATCACACCATTCGGTCTGTGGGAGTTTCTTCGTATGCCTTTCAGGGTTGAAAAACGCTGCACAGATTTTTCAACGTTTAATGGACTCCATTTTCCAGGACCTTGAATGTGTTTTTTGCTACTTGGATGATATCCTTGTTGCAAGTTCCTCTGAGTCTAAGCACATAGAAGACCTCAACAACGTCTTTCAACGTTTGAAAAACCACGGCCTCGTCATCCGTCTTGAAAAATGTCTGTTTGGAGTCAAGTCTCTTACTTTCCTGGGACATCAGGTATCCTCTTCCGGATCAAAACCAGTGGCCTCGAAAGTACAGGCGGTAAAAGATTTCCCCAAACCCAAGAACACAAAATCACTACAAGAATTTCTTGGCATGCTCAATTTTTATCATCGGTTTATACCTAAAATCGCTGCTACACTCCATCCTCTATATTCCTCATTGAAGAATACAAAACCTAAACAAGCACTAACATGGACCCGAGAAATGAAACAAGCCTTCGACGACAGCAAGGCTGCATTAGCTAATGCATCGTTACTGGCTCATCCTCAACATGATTGTCCTCTCGCCCTCACTTGCGACGCTTCGGACATTGCGGTTGGAGCAGTGCTTGAACAGTTCACCCTGGATCATTGGGAACCCCTCGCCTTCTTCAGTCGCCAGCTACGGAAGCCGGAACAAAAATACAGCACTTTTGACAGAGAGCTTCTTGGTATACACCTAGCAATTCGACATTTCCGCTTCATTATAGACGGAAGACAATTCGCAATTTTTACGGACCACAAACCTTTAGTCCACGCTATGTCTAAAGTCACTGAGCCATGGTCTGCGTGACAACAAAGACAACTTTCTGCTATATCGAATTTACCACTGATATCCGTCACATATCAGGAAAAGATAACTCTGTCGCAGATTGCCTCTCCCGTGCAGTTGCTGACACAGTCTCAATAGGTATAGACTACTCAGCCATGGCTAAATCGCAAGAGGCAAGCTTCGAGGTACAAGCGTACAAAACAGCCATCACTAATCTGCAGATCGCCATGGCTAAAGTAGACACAAAGGCCCAGACCTCATCTGCGACATTTCAACTGGCCGTCCACGTCCTATCGTGCCCCTTGACTTCAGACGATCAGTGTTTGAAATGATTCACAACACTTCACACCCAGGGAGTAGAAAGCCACAGTCAAACTGCTAAGCGAAAAATTTGTTTGGCATGCACTTAAGAAACAAGTTTCGGCATGGGTCAGAGAGTGTCATAATTGCCAAAGCTCAAAGATACAAAAACACACGAGGGCACCTCTAGAGACATTTTCAGTACCAGAGAAAAGGTTCTCACATATTAACATTGACTTGGTCGGACCACTACCTCAATCACGTGGATTTTCACACATCTTGACCATCATTGACAGAAATACTCGTTGGCCAGAGGCTATCCCACTTAGAGACACTACAGCTGACGAGTGCATGCGAGCACTCATTTCGTGCTGGATTGCACGTTTCGGTGTACCGACAGACATGTCATCTGACCGTGGACCGCAGTTCACCTCTGCCTTGTGGAAACAAATGGCATCTCGACTTGGGGTGAATGTTCATCACACAACCGCCTACCATCCACAGGCTAACGGGATGATTGAACGCTTTCACCGATCACTGAAAGCATCTTTGAAAGCACGCCTTACAGGTCCTGGTTGGGTGGACGAACTTCCTTGGGTTCTCCTTGGCATCAGAATCTCGCCTAAGGAGGACATTGGTTACTCTTCAGCTGAGCTCGTGTATGGTGAACCACTAACCGTTCCAGGAGAATTTGTGCCAGGCTGCTCATCACAGCGCTCGCCGGAAGAATTCTTAACTGCATTCCGTACCAACGCACCTTTACATGCTCCTCGACCAACCCAACACCATAGTTCTTTGCAGACATGTGTGCCACGTTCCTTGCCACGGCGAAGTATGTGTATATTCGTGCAAATGCGCAACGAGGCCCACTGCAACGGCCATATACAGGCCCATATTCTGTCATCGCACCTGGAGATAAAACCTTTCTTATCGATATGGGAGGACGTACAGAGCGGATCTCAATAGACAGACTGAAAACTGCCTACGTAGATGCTACTCAACCAATATCTGTGGCAATACCTCCACGTCGTGGCCGACCACCCACTAGTAGTAGTACTAGCAGTAATCAGCACCCGAAGTCTAGAGAACCTACGCCACCTTCAACCTCCAACAAGACGTCACGCTCCGGCCGTCACATCCAACAGCCTCGACGTTTCCAACAAAATTGACCTAGTCAGTCTTTGGGGGGGCTTGTGTGGTGCACACAATATCTACATACGTACATGTACGAACAATTATCAAGACTGCTAGGACTACAAGAGACCCACACAGTTCACTTTACTTTCTCTTGTTGTTTTCATGATCAATAAAATAACATCACTCGACACACTAGAATTTACCTTTCATTGTCTTCGTGTATGTAATGTGCCACAATGATATAATATATATTATGCTAAAAAGATTGAATATTTGACAAAGACAATGTTATTTATAGAGATGTAGATACCTCAATGAATAATATATATATATATATATATATATATATATATATATATATAATGTACTCAAAAACCTCAAAACAGCGTTTCAACCTGCCAGGGCTTGAACTCACAATGTTCTGGTTGAGAGGCCAATACCTTGCCTCTGGATCACTTCATACATCATATACATTCATACATACGATTACATACGAGTACATACATACATAAAATCCATACATATATATAAACACAAACTCAGATGCACCACTCATTTGTACCTACACGTACTGATATACACATAATCAGACTACCAAAAACTGATCCTCACCATTGTAGATAGCAGACAAATCATGAACAGTGATGAGTTTATCAACGCCACCGACTGAAAGCCAGTGAGAACATTGCGAACCATAGGGCGCCTCTGTGGTAACCTTTGGATGCCACCGGATGCAGTTGATGAGTTTTCTTGACCAGTCAGTTGGCAAAGTGGATTGAGACTTGGGAAGTTGTACACCTCCACAGACCTTCATTAAGTTGAATAGAAATCATAAAATTTATGAATTACTGATGAGGTTAGACACTGACTACAGCATATATTACAATGACAATGATGTTCATTTAAGTGCAAGTGCAGAAGCAGCCTCAAAAACAAGGTCGTTTTTTTTTCCATTTGCATTACGGAATAATTGAATTTCAAAATTTCAAGAAATTTCATCCCTTTAATTGCCTTGGATGGGAAAGTTCAGTAAAAGAAAAAATGTAAGATATGATTTCAGAAAAAAAGATGCTGTGGAATAAATTCCAGAAAGTATCTTTTAAAAAAACAACAACATATATTTGATATTAATTCCATGCCAAAATTTCCCATATATGGATTGATTCCAAAAGTCCAGTACCCATCCATCACTTGTATTAGCATTGTTGTGGGTATTTTATGTTAAGTCGGGTTGGGTTTTTTTTATGGGGGGGGGGGTTATGAGTATAATGAGGTTTGTTTGGTTACTTGAAATTTACCCAGTCCACCATTGTAGTGGTCTCAGGGTGAATCACGAGGAATCAGCAAGGTAAAAGAGAAGTGAAAGAGTAAAAGGAAAGAAGTAGGACCTATCAGCAGCCCCTGCCAACTGCCCGCTTATGAGGAGGTGAGTTGTTTTTGTTGGCTTCTTGTGACAGTAATGTGACTTACCCATTGTCAAATCCTACAGCAAATGTTGTGAAATCATGAGCCCAGGACATCTCACTGACTAATCGTTTTTCATGCTGTATAGAAAAATAACATTTTGTAAAAACCACATTTTATTAATAGAACGGCTGTCTTCTTTTTTTTGTTTCTATTTACACACTCCTCTGTTTTGCCTTAGATTTCTTTTTTTACCCTTTGCTCTATACACCTATCACCTCTTGCTTCTATTGTAGCTTATTTCTCACATACCTCTTTCCTTGTGTCCTCTCATTATTTACCTTTCTTCCTTTTCCTCTCATGTTTACTTCTATTAGAATAGAATATAAATACAATCCAATAGAAGATAATACTATAGGATAGAATGCAATAGAAGAGGATAGAAAAAGAAAGAATAAAAAAGACTAAAATAAATTATGGAATCCTTTGTTTGAAAGAGACATTGGTATGGTCATTGTAACATTAAAACATATAATAAAAAAAAACACAGTATCAATTGTACATAGCCATAAAATTTAAAAGTAAACCTTGTGTACAGATGCACTCTAAATGAAACGTGAACACTTAACACTTTTATATATATATCTGATGAAACTATAAGCATTGCATTTCATTAAAGTAATGTCTGTCATTCTATCTATCTGTCTATCTATTCTTTTTATATAATATAATATACATGCACGTTATATAAAGTCTATAATCTCCCTATTCTCTGTTCAATTTCTATTGTTTTTACCCTCCTTTTCCTCTGAAACCATTGCACATATTAAATGAAATGTTAAGTCTAAAACTGGTCAAAAGTGTTTCCTGTCATCTGTCAATCAGTTACAACTCAAACTTTAATTCAAAGAAATATTTTCAGAATATATTGAAGCAATGCATCACTTCATGATACAAAATTGCAATTCTAATATGACTTTAATTCATTGCAATTTACCCCATTTAACATGTGCAGTGATCTCAGAGTGAATTAAGAGGAAACATCAAAATGAAAGATCAGTGAAGGAGTGAAAGAAAAGAAATAGGACCTACCAGCATCCCCTGCCAACCACCCACTGTAATATAAGTAAGTGATTTTGTTCTAGCCAAAATATTAATGAAGAATTTTATTAAAAAGTGAATAACCAGAAATGTGAGGAAGATGAAAGTAAAATGTTACAGAGAATACCTCACAGTAGTTTATTTTGGGATGTATAAAAACAGAAAGAATGGTATGGACTTTCACAGCAATGAAACAATTTTAAAATCAGAGGGTAAATGTATGTATGTTTTTATATATGAGGGGATGAAATGCCAAAACTTCTATATCCAAAAAAGACAAATTGAGAAAATCATTTCTTTAGTTCTAATTAAAGCCCGATAAATTTGACGTGTACATTTGTTCATGCTTGCATATATCCTGCGTGCATTAAAAAACAAATCAGTCAAGTCATTGTTCATTAATATAAAAATTAATGTTTACTTATTGAACCCAGGTGCAAAGTCAGATGTGTCCACGATCAGTTTTGGTGCAAAAACCAGGCATATCGTAAAATTGTCTAAAATTGAGTCCTGAGCGACCTTTGCCTGATTTCTATTTCATCTTAATGGACCTTTCTTTCGTATCCTAGCCTTGTTTGTTAATTTGGGTATGTCCTTGAGGCCATTAAAGTTGTTTAAGACCTCAACGGTGAAGCTGTCATTCTCTCTATTACCTACGGTCGCCATCTTGAAAATCAGCATTCATGTGACTAAACACTCGTTCTTGATGGGTTCTCCAATGATATGTCCAATTTTGACCAGAAATGATGTCGGATATATCATTTTTTGATAGTAAATGCAATGTTTACAGCTGAATTATAATAGTAATAGCCAATTATGAACAAACATGATTTCATCATCAGAAGATTCTTCATTCAAATTCTAAGATGGTGAAAAAAAACCTCACAATATGTAAAAGTGGCATATAGTGGTTTTTGCATCCCAACCCTTCATATAGATTTGATAGATAGATAGACAGACAGATAGATCAATACTTCAAGAGATAACAAAATACAAAGGCTATTGGACAGACAGACAGACAGGCAAACAGATGGACAGAAGAAGTATCCAACCTGTTCTTCACTTCCTGATTTTAGCTGTTCCACAAATCTAATGGCTTGTGTACTTTGTTCATCACCAATAAAATGTTGAAAAATAACACCATCTCCAACAGAGTACACTTGGAACAGACTTGGGTCTAAAAGGAGAAAAGGAGGACAAAAAGAAATTGCTTTTTAGGAGGAGAAAATGCAACGAGTTTCATATCACCAAAAGTTTTACACAGAGTAACTAATGTTTCTTAGTATCATCTCAAAAAACGAGGACATCCCAAAGCGTTTTGAATATGGGAAAAATCATTCACTAGAAACTAAAATTCTCTGTTAACAGTATAGTGAAAAAAAAACTATTAAGATGATGTCTTCTTCAATAGTTATCATATTTCATTCACATATCAAACTTGTGCGAATTTGTTTAACATCTGAATAGGGAGAACAAAAAGAGGAAAGAGGCTAACATAAACTTCAAAATGCAGTAGCTCAACTATCAAAATGAAGAATAAGGATCTATTTCACCCTCATGAAATTTCATTTTAGACAATCATTTTCCTCTTACAAAACATTAAACAAAATGGATGTCACCTCAAGACTGGGACTCACTCAACCCTAGGTCTAGAATTCCATATTGTTGACTCAGTCAATGGGATTTTTAACACTTTTTAAAAATTAACATTTCAGGAAATGACAAAACTGATTTTATATAAATTTCTAATGGATGAACTTTACTTTCATTCTAAATACTGTTATGTTTGATTTCATTAAAGATGGATTTATAGTGTGTATCTCCACACAAGTGCAGGCTCACCAACTGTAGATCATTCATCATTCTCAACTCCTCAGAAAACATACAGTACAGCAGCCTGTAGTATAACACTATAACACATACTAACACTCTAACAGGATCTTTCTTTACAACACATCTAATTCATTTGACATCTTATGGCAGTTTAGCATTGAGCTATAATTCTCAGAAGAAAATCTCAAGGAAACGAGACAAAACTATTTTCTTTCTATTCCAATATAATGGCTTTACTTTGCTCTTAAAGTGATGGTATGAAAATCAGGGTATGGAAATATAATGCAGCTCCTAAAATGTTGTGTTTTCTATACTTTATTTATTTAGGAATATACATGTCATATCTGTAAACTAATCCAAATGTTCATGAACATATCTATTCTTTGACAATACCATTATTTGATGACTTTGTCATGATTTCACAGGCCTCATTTTAAAGAGTTTTAAAATGTTCATGAACATATCTATTCTTTGACAATATCATTATTTGATGACTTTGTCATGATTTCAATAGCCTCATTTTAAAGAGTTTTAAAAATGTTTAACCTACCAGCAGAACCCTTCAATAAAGGTGCCCAGCATACTACATAAACTGTTTTCTTGTGAAAGGTGGAAGACAAAGTCGGTGGTCTGTGTGAAAGATAAAAACATTGTAGTTTTAAAAAAAAGAAAAACTGAACTCATCAAGGGACATCTACACAGTGGTCTCTGCCTAAGAGGCTGGGCTGCCTTAGGGGAAACGTTTTCATGTATCAGATTTCCCCTCTTTAATTACCATGCTAAAGAGACCGCAACACATCTTCAGTCCCCCTTAGAGATCGGCTTTTCTTTCGTCAGAAGGCCAAACTGTCTGATAAACTCAATGCCATGAAATGGCAATCGATATTCACATCAGCAATGCTGCATTTCTTTCTATCTGGCAAATGTACAAACATGTTGTAGATGTAGAATCTCCCCGAGATCGTGCCAAGCCAGCATCAGGCCCTATAATGTTGATGTCAGACACCCACCAGATGATCGAGGCCCTTGATACCTTCGGTTCATATTGGCACATGACACTTTCAGACCGGTCGCTATCATTGGAACATCTTAACCAGATCTAAGGCATTACAATAACTAATGCAAACTAGAAGCATGTTTTCACTAATGAAGGCCTGATGACAGTCTGTATTAAAACTGAATTAGACCTAGTTGTTTGATGCAATGGCTACTTAGTTCTGTGATTAGTAGAAAAAGAAAAAAGAGGAATGAAATTTTAAAGACATGTACAATGCTTTGATCTATCTACTCTTTCTCTCACGTACTCCTCTCTCCTGTTTTGAGTCTGAGCTCTAGGCCTGAAGGTCTGACCGATACGTGTTATGTAATCAATACCTTGTTTATATCAAATTAACTCAACGTAGAGACTTAAAAAATGTTTCATCTAAACAATAAAGTAAAAAAAAAGAAATCATCATCTCTAACCAAAAATCATGTATTGATCCCCCTTATCCCCTAAAATTCTTTTGATCTTGTTACTATGAGGTAACAGTGTTTTGTAAACCGCACTTTGTGTGGATAAAGATTGGTATAAAGTTTATACCCACAGAAAAGAGCATATACATCATCTTTCCATATAGATATGAGTGATTGCCAAAAGATGGGTTTGTCATTTGAGACAAAAAAAACAATTGTACACAGAATGCATGATAAATGGAATCTTTAGTCTTAAGAAAAATCAGTGGAGCATGGGCAAACACTGAAACTATTAAAACAAACATTCATGTCTTTATATTAGCAATGGAACCCAGATGCTCTGAAATAAAATATACTTCTTTTCCTTCCTTTTTGTTGTTGTTGTCAACCAGTCTGCGACAGAGCATGTTATACGCCATGTGTCCATAGAATTTCCGGGCTTATGACACGACCTGTTTTAATGGGTTTGTTGATTTCTAAGGGGCATAACTGCCTAAAACACTTGCATATTGTTTGAATAACATCATTCCAGAAGGTTAACCGTCATGTTCTCATTACCACTGCTATGTTAGGCCTCCTGGGTAGCGAAGGGGTTAAACTTGTATTTGATATCAAAAGGGAAACAGTAAATAGCAAAGTTCCAATTAGACCTATACACCCAGAGAGTTAGAACTTATTCTAAATTCTGTTGCACTATTATGCAAAGCAGGTGATCCTGAACATGACGGACATTGGTATGTGACAGACTTTATCTTTCAGCCATATCTGGTACTCATTCAAACTTGGGTGGGCAAAAGTCATGCCAACTCTAAGGATGGTATGATATAATGATACTCGGAGTAACTTTACACAAAGAGAGAAAGAATTTTCATACATCACATTTGTACCTGTTATTGAAAGCATTGTAGATACCCACACGACCTTCATCAGTTCCGAAGGCTAAAATACCATCCCTTTGGGGATGCCAGGCCACCTGAAATAAATCAAAGTCTTTGGATACATTTTGCAAACTACAAGCTCAAGTCAATATCTCATAAATCCTTCAAAGTTTTGTTTGTTTACAGCAAGGGACAGTGCATCAAAATTCCAAATAATTTTTCTGTCCTGAAATTCCACACGGAAAGTAAGTTGGAGGAAATCTCATTGATACTTCTGGATCAACTATGAAATGCTCAAACTATAGAGGGATATTACTACTTAGCGTACCAGGAAAAGTGTATGCCAGGATTCTGGAAATGAGAATAAGGAAAAGAGTAGAGGATTAGATTGAAGAACACCAGAGTGGATTTAGACTAGGAAGAAGTGTACAAGACCACATATTTACGATTAGACAAATAATAGAAAAATTCCTTGAGAGAACAAATGACTTGCACCTGTGTTTTATTGACTTAGAAAAGGCATTTGACACTGTGAGGAGGGACGAACTATGGCATTCCTTAAAAGAACACAACGTAGAGCATAATTTAATAGAAGCCATTATGTTTTTACAATAAACCAACATGTGCAGTGAGAGCAGCTGGAAATGTATCTGAAGAATTTGATGTAGATATAGGAATAAGACAGGGTTGTATCCTAAGTCTTCTTTTGTTTATCACATTTATGGATTCAGTCGCAAAGGCATGCTCAAAAGTGAAGAAAATGAATGAAGGTATGTGGAAGCTCAAACCAGTAAATGTATCAATGCTTTCATTTGCTGATGATTTAGCTCTGTTTGAAAAATCAGAAAGGGATCTCCAATCAAATATCAACATGATGAATGATGAATTAATTAAATAAAAGAGGAATGAGAGTAAATGCAAAAAACAAAAAAAACAATGCTAGTAACTAGGGAAGCTAAAACACAAAATCTTAAATTGGGCAGGAGAATTTAGAACAAGTTCAAAGTTACAATTACCTAGAAGTAATGATTAACTCATAGGGAAAACTAAGAGAATAAATCGGCCAGAGAATTCAAAAGGCAAGTGCAATATATAACCATCTAGGAAAGGCATTTGTAGGTAAACAAGAATTGTCAACAAAAACCAAAATGGCAGTATACAATACAGTTTATTGCCCTACTCTCCTCTATGGCAGTGAAACCTGGACTTTAGACAGTAGGGAATACAGTAGAGTACAGGCAGCTGAAATGAAATATCTAAGAAGAGTAGTGGGGAAAACTAAAAGAGACAAAATCAGAAACACAAGAATAAGAGATCAAACCAAAGCAGATAGCATAAAAACTAAAATAGAAATGAATCAACCGAGATGGTTTGGGCATGTTAACAGAATGAATGACACTAAAATGGCTAAATCAGTATACAGTGCTTAAACTCAAAGTAAAAGACCAAAAGGCAGACCTCGGAGAAAGTGGGAAGAAGAAATAAAAGAGGCATTAATGCAAAGAAATTTAACATTTTTGGAAGGAAAACAGAAAATGTCAGGACAGGGCAGCCTTGGGAGAAAAATCATTTCGGGCATCTAAACCCATACACCGGAAGGTAGAATGGGAGCTGATAAACTTCTGGGTCATTCAACTTTTCTTTTCAAAAGCAAAAATAGCATGAAATCTGATCATTGTAATATCATAAAAAAGGGAAGCAGATATTGCAGAGCAAATTTTCCTGTATCGTAGTAAGCATAGGAAGGCATTTGCTTGTCAATATGGGAGATAGGTCACAATAGTCTCTGAAAACCATCAAAATTAAAGTTCTCCCATGCAACTTTAATACTATAACTCAAATGTTTGAAAACGTTTCATAATTATGGCAACAGTGTGTACTAAACACAACAAAGACAAAGAAAAATCAATCGGAAAATAACTCCTTAAAAAGGTAATAACACTATAATACTCACACAGGTAATTTTAGACTTGATGCCGTGGTATAAACGGATCATGTTTCGGACTCCATGCTGATTTCCATGGTTCCACACACGGATAATGTTGTCCCCTACACCAACAGCCAAGATGCCTGACAACAAAAGGTGGACACGATAAGAATATATATCATTGCAGGGGTCCAATAACTGAGATAATGCTTCCTAAAGCGTGAACAATATCAACGGTGAAATTCGAAAACCGTGTAAGTCTAAAATTAGTAACGCCTTTCCCACCGCTTTTTTAACATTTTTATGCTTCGTCTAGTTAGGATTCTGTGGCACAAGAACCAATAGAAACCTGTATAATAACCATATGAGCAATCCATATATCCCTATTGAGGCTAGTTTTAACACTTGCAAACCGTGCATGTATAATGTATATATACGTGAAAATAGATTAAAATGCAAAGTATCATTTTCTTTCATTTTCTCAAAACATAAAAATCTGGACTTAAACAGATTGTGACTTTCAACGTCAATATGACAATTTTAATCTAAAACTTTCATTGAATAATTGATTGGGAAGAATTTAATCTGAAATAGCGATATTGACATTCCTGGAAATATCAACAAGAATATTACCATTTCATAGCTGCCAACTTTTTCAAATAAAAAAAACAGACTCTGACCATGCAAAAACTAATCATAACTTGCATGATAGCCCTTAATTAATACACCTGAAAACATTGATAATTTCACTGAAATAAACCCACTTTACGGTAAAAAGTTTGCCTTCCTGATGAGGTGAGCCAATAGTTCTGTGAACTCGAATAGTGTCTCCGGACTTTCAACCCAATTTCTATGAGCCTCAACTGTTAACACAGGGCTTCTTAAACAAAAACACAGTCAGCCCTCATATAAGTACTTTTCAAGGTTAAATACGTTTTTGACATATTAGTTGGCAGCTATGCCACTTTATGAACATTTCAATAATGGGACAAATTATAGGATGATAGAGTTTTGGGGGTCCTTTTTAGGGAGTTTGTATGTTTGTGGTCTGACTCTAAATGTTATTCTGCCTTATCAAAAAAGTTACACTGTATGAGCTCTTTGTAAAGTAAAAATGAAGTAAAAAGTAGGTCCCATACTCGTTGAGCGTAGGGTAATCAGGAAAAGACTAATGATTTTTCTAGGCATATGGCATAGCGTGGTAGTTTGCCATTGCTTTCCACGCAGCCTTTACTTTCACTGAGTTTGAATAGACCTAGCTACCCATTTCGCTGCTGGATTGACAGGAGGGCCAGAAAATGTGCCCTAACTGGGAATTGAACTCTGGCCTCCTATGTGGTAGACGGATGCTCTTCCGACTGAGCTACCTGCACCTCAAAAAATGAAGTAAAGGTGCTGTAAAAACACTTTTCATCAAACGTTTTTTGGGGAACCATTGACTTCACATTCCATGGAATGCGATGTTATGTTAATGTGCTCCAACCATAACCAAGCATTACAGAACACAATCAGTAATGATTAACTTATCACGTCAAGCAGGAGAGGACTCTGAAATCATTTCATTTATTAATCTTACACTTATGAAAAAGTGCTGACTGCAAGCAACAGTTAAATAATATCTATAAATCACGTGACTTATGAGGAAACAATAAAAATAAAAAAATCTTAAACTTGTTTCCATGTAGGTAAATATGAAATTATGTCATTTCAAATACCTGGATCAACGGGTGATGACCGTATGCAGTAGACATGACCACCAAAGTTTGGGAAAGCATTGACAACTTGTTGAGACTCTATGTCCCACATGACGATCTAAGCAGAGATGTTAGGGAGAATGATGTGTAACAATCAGTCAGAATAAAATAATTTGCTTTACTTCTTACAAAATTACAGGCATTTCAAATAGATTCACTGATGCATAATTTATGTTTCATCCTTTTCATTAAAAACAAAATACAAATCAAAGTCTAGAAAGAAGAAAAGTACATCTTAGTCAGCTTCTGTAAAATTATATTACTTGATGTGAAGTCTTCATAAATGTGAAAGTTGATTTTTACTGTTTTGTGAAATCCAAACAGAGGAAAATATATGCATTAAAATTAATATAATATTCATCAAAAACATACACAAATATGAATTCAAGGTCCATTTCCACATAATGGCAATGACATCTTAGCAACAATAGTCCCACTACATAATTATATATAGCAGCATCCTCAACAGTAATGAATTGATAATTATAGTAATCAATGACATCTTAGAAAGACAAAACAGGTCATTTTATAATGAAAGTATGTCTAAAGTGACTACCATGACCGTACATGTGTCAGCCTCAAAGCGATAATGACATCTTAGCTAATAGTCCCACTACATAATTATATATAGCAGCATCCTCAACAGTAATGAATTGATAATTATAGTAATCACACTAAAGACAAAACAGGTCATTTTATAATGAAAGTATGTCGGCCTGACCGTACATTTACTATTTTCTCTATATGAACCGACGCGTAGTCGGCCTTGGTATTTTACACACGGGGAGGCACTTTATTTATCTTCTCAGTGCAGAAGAATCGAATTACTTATAGTGACTTCCCTTGATTCAGGAGTAGATCTTCTAACACCGAGTTATGAAGTTATTGACAGTCGTATTTTCAGTCAGCCATGGCTTCTAATAGTTGACCGAGAAGAAACATTTTTGAAGTTTTAGATCCTTTTACGCAAGATGGATCAGACATCGATGATTCTGATCTGGATGAAACTGATTCTGACCCTACTTTCTTCATGAGAAATGATGATCTTATGTGTGACTCAGACGATGAGACGGCACCCAGTGACAGAAAACGTCGTAGGCTGGCAGTGTCGGTGTCAGACTCCTTGAACTCCGAACAGACTTCAACTTCTACTGGGACCGGTACCGGTAGATCTAGATCTAAACCTACCGCATCTACGTCAAGATCGTCCAATTCTAAAATCCAGTCACTAAATCTAAATCTTCCCACTTATTTATGGAGTCATCTTCAAACATATTCTGTGTGATTATTTCTATTATAATTTGGACTTTTTTATACTTAAAATCATTGGTTGTATGGACACTTATAGACAATTTGTGTGAAAAGGATGTATTTTTTTAAAGTTTGTGTGGGTAAAACATACCTTTTTTTAAATTTTCATAAAAAATAAACCATAAGAGATAAATCAAAAATTATTTTTGTATTACAAAGTTCTTGCAAAGGGCTTTATTTTGCTGTAGTTTCTTGCATGTAACATGTATGGTCAGGTCTGTGTGATTTTTTAAAAATTTGTCTAAAATAAATGGTAGCAGTGGCTTGGTCTTGGCCCAGAGGTGAGTTAACTATAGCATGAATGAATGGCTGAAAACAGACACGTTTTTCAAACTAACCATCCTGTCCAGAGAGAAGGTGCAAAAGCGTTCCCAAACCGTGTCCAAGAGCAACAATGTTAAAGATCATCCTTGTGTGTTTAGCAGAATACTTGGATGTGAAAGAAATGGGTTCAGAAGTAGGCTTTAGTTTCATATCCCAGATCTGCAAATCACCACTAAATAACAAGATGGAATATAAAAAGATTTGACATCACATGTGCACTGAATCTACTTATACATGGAAACTTTAATAAAAATGAAGGCAATAATATAGAAAAGCGTCATTGACTATTGTTATGGCCTACACTATCAGTATGAAAAACATGTCAAATCACGTAAATAAATATTTTCAAATAAGAAATAATACGTTCATAGCAAGCAAATGAGACATGAGTAAAAGGATAAAAAAATAATGAAGAAACAGCTGGTGGCAAGAGCAGATAAAAAATATACATATATGAAGTATACATGTGTTTCTACTTCCCTTTGTTGGTATGATTTATTAATATATTACAATGGGAAATTGTTGCTTTCAAATTAATCTTTTTCTTGGCTTTTCTATTCCCCTCTCCTCTTGTTCCTCTGTCAGAATGAATCAACGAACAACAGTGACTAACACACAACAGGCCCCCTGTGGGGCAATACCTGTATGATAAATTTCTTTTGACCAACATTCTAAGCTTTTTACTTTTATTGAAGAGTAAGACTTCAACAGAATCATTGTTTAAAAGTTCAAATCTGTTGTTTTCTGGTGAGGTTCCCACAACCCAGAGGTCACATGACTTCAGATGACAATGCATACTGGTTTTATGCAATTTGAAAATGGATGAAAAAACCTAAATAATTGAGACTTACTGTGAGAGATGAGACATAAATTTGGGAAATGAATGAAGAATAGATAAAAAAAAACACACAAAAAAACAGCACTTGATTTCTTTGTTTCCTACAAAGTGAGCAATAAACGATTGAGTGTACATTCTTAGGAAATTTTCCAACACATTTTCTTTCTTTATTTATCAGTTCCCATTATACCTTTTGGTGTATGGGTTTATATGCCCGAGATGATCTTTCTCCAGGATGCCCTGTCCTGGCATTTTCTGTTTCCTTCCAAAACATTTATTGTCCTAACATTCCATGTTCCAAAAATCACAATTCGTATTCGTTTCCAAGTTCGTCTTCGAAAGATCAAGGCCGTTATATTGCATTTATCTCTCTGAATAAGTTTGGTTTGGGATAAGCAGGAGATTAGCTCACTATACCCTAGTTAAATGGTGGGGCTGCCACCTTGAGGCTCCCTACCTGGCCTTGTTATTTTCTGTCAGAGTTAACTCCCTTAGCCTTTAGTCATTCAAGACCAGCCTGCAAAGCAGCAGATTATTATTATCTGTCAGGGTTAACTCCTTAGTCTTTGGTCAGTCAAGACAGGTCTGCAAGGCAGCAGGTTGTTATCTGTCATGGTTAACTCCCTTAGCCTTTGGTCGGTCAAGACCCGCCTGCAAGGCAGCAGGAGACTCATGGAGGGCGGCATCAACACACTTTCATTCACATTTATTGACAAACAATGCCAACTGTTCTCAACCACTCCCTTCATCAAAATTTGTACCCTAGCACGTTTTACATTCCAAATTGATGCCCTTTGTAGGTTTTTTGTTTCTTTGAAATTTCCCCCCGTCCACCATTGCGGTGATTTCAGGATGAATTAAGAGGTAAACAACAAGATGAGCGATAAATGAATAAAGAAGGAAAGGAAAGAAGTAAAACCTACCAGTAGCGCCCGCCAACCGCCCGCACCTTCTGTAGGAGGAAAGTGAGCTAGACTTGGGGATTGTGGTACTTGCATTATAGTTGATATTGGTCTCATACTAAGAGAGATGTATACTGTAGTCTGTGCTGACTAAAAGCAAACTTTGCTCTCGGTCTCACTTTCATTTTGACAATAAGAGAACTTAACAGTACAAGTATCAACAGAATTAAAAAATCAAAATGCAAACGGTCATGACTTCTCACAATGGAGGATACGTCATTCGGGTTTGCCGTATTATCAAACAAAATCACATCTGATTGAATTTAGAAATCTGCTTTAATGGAATTTTAACAGCAGATAAGTTTTAAAGTGCCAAATTTAAAGAACAAAACAACAACTTTACCTTCCAGTACTAAAGATGAGGTTAGTGGGATGCTGTTTAGGCCAATACAAACATGTCCACACTTTCTTTCCAATCATGTCAAATTCAGTTTTGGGAGGATGTACACTGGGAACCTTTCAAACATCTTCTCTTTGCCGCTACAACTGTCCCATACTCTGATACATTTCCGGCCAGCACCAGCTATAAGAATTTCATCTGGAGCTAGAGCAATAAGCATTGAGAAAATGAAGAAGCATTTTTTTTTAATTGACAATTTAAATATGAAGAAACAAGTAACCAATGTCAACATGTGGATTGTATACTGGAATTTGACTATGGTCACATTTACCAATTTTTGTTTGTACATTTTTAACTTAAAGGAAGTGTGGTTTTGATCTTATCTTAGAATTAAAACAACAATGAAAAATCATGAAATTGTTCACAACTTTTGATCATATATAGCTTAATGATTTTCTAAGGCAAAAAGATGTATAATCAGGGATGTACATGGGCGATCAAATTTTTTAGGAAAGTCAAGACCAACATTACATTATGCAACTGAACTAAGCAAATGTCTCTCAGCGATCACAGCTGTGGGACTTTATTTGAATTTAGAATCTGCAGTTCTAAACTATTGGGGTCCGAAAGTTCATAGCAAAAATGGGACTGGGTAGTCCAGAGGCAAGGTGAGTGAGTGAGTGAGGGGGAGAGAGAAGAGAGAAAGAGAGAGAAGAGAGAGAGAGAGAGAGAGAGAGAGAGAGAGAGAGAGAGAGAGAGAGAGAGAGAGAGAGAGAGAGAGAGAGAGAGAGAGAGAGAGAGAGACAGAGAGACAGAGAGAGAGAGAGAGAGAGAGGGAGAGAGAGAGAGAGAGAGAGAGAGAGAGAGAGGGAGAGAGAGAGAGAGAGAGAGAGAGAGAGAGAGAGAGAGAGAGAGAGAGAGAGAGAGAGAGAGAGAGAGAGAGAGAGAGAGAGAGAGAGAGAGAGAGAGAGAGAGTGAGAAACAGAGAGGGAGACAGTCTAAATCTAGTTTAGATTAGGTCTAGTATACACACTAAATCTACACACACTGTAGCAACTCGGACATCTAGATCTAAATCTAACTTGTGGTATAGATCTAGTTACCTTCTTACTTATTAGGTCTATTCTTAAAATACAGTCTGAAATCACATCCTTATCACGATCTTGAAAACGGTGTGGCACTGCCATTTCGATTCAAGCTCAAGACAAAACTAATACTGAAAGTGAAAGCTGAAAGCCGGAAAGAAGCGGTTTGATTGAAAACAACGCGATCAAAACATTTCTATCTTCCACTCCGGAGAACTCCACAGTTTGACTTCGTGCAGAGTTCAAACCAGCGCAGACAATTCGTGATTGATGAAAAAGTTTCTTTCAAGTTTAAGGAAAAGAGCAAAACACTTCGTTTGGAAATACGATTTCCTTCCTTAAATTTCTAAGGAAAGAAAAAGGACACGTTTGCGAATAATTTCGTCTCAATGTGTGAACGTTTTGAAGAAACTAGGCTGGGCAGGCCTACTCGTTAGGCTTTTGGTCAAATTGAGGAAATGGAGGAAATCCGGGGTGGGAAAGAGAACAAAGGCTAAATAATGAAATTGAATGTAGGAGGAGGAAATTTTGGATACTGACAAAAAACAGGAATTCCTGAAAAAAGGAAAGATTTACATCCCTGTAAAATAAATATTATGACAGCATTCAAAAGAACCTAAACTTTATCGAATTGAAGACATGTGACATAAAGGTGACAATAAATATAAATATACTGCATAGAAAGAAAACACAAACCCTATAACCAGACAGCAATAAACACCTACAACAGATGTATCAACTAAAGGACAATTGCATTTATAGCAAAGCCCTCAATACAACAACACAAGCATCCCAAGATTGTAAGATTTAGTAAAGATTGCTGGGATTGGAGCAAAATGACAACTACTAAGCAGATTTTTAAGTTTTACATGAATGCTAAATGTCAATGAACCATCAGTCCTAAGATTACATTTCTGTACTCCAACTCTCCCTCTGCTAAATTTCCACCGTTTCCATTTCTTTTGTGTGTGTGGGCGTGTGTTTCAGCTTGCTTTGTACCTGTTCTTTCACTGATTTTTTCTCCTGTCACTGGGCACCAGCAGAGAGATGTGATTTCCCCATCCATGCCGCCACATTTTTGAAGAATAAAGGGTTTATCACTTTCTATGTTGGCTGTAATGACAAAGCCACTCTTGTACCTGTTGACAAATATGAATATATATGGTTGTCAAATTATTATCTTTTAAACATTTCAATGAATAATAGACTTAGATATTGTAAAAGATAATGCATTTGCAGAATATATTATAATGCATTTGCAGAATATATTATATTAATTCTTTATCTCCACAATTGTTTTCACAAGTCTGTCAACAACAAAAATTTTCTTTGTGAGTGAAAAATATTCATACCAGCTAAAAGAAACCATCCGACATACCTCAAAAGTTAACAAACATACAAGTATTATACATCAAATTGTTCGTAATTGAATACAAAATCTTTTTCTATGATTATTTTATACTTATGGGGCAGAACTAAGACATGTGAAATGCTAAAGAAGGTGGAGGGGCAGAGAAAAGGAGTGAAAATAAAACATTAATTTTGATGTTTGCTCATAAGAGAGTGGTAACCCACTTGGAGGCTTTATATCTTTGCATAAATCCATATCAACAGAAACTTACAGAGAAGTGAAACATCTCAAATACAGAGAAAAATTATTTTTGTTCTTCAAGCCAATTAATCCAAGTTCAAATCATCTATGATGAGAGCATCACTGACTCCTGGCCAATTCCCATCTTTTGGTAAAAATCTGAAAGTGCTAGATGTTTCTGATTTGATATAATTTGATCTACTTATTTCTGTCTATTATAAGTTGCTAGGGCTACATCTAGTTCTATCAAAGTGAGAGGTAGCTTGTACTCTCTGCCGTATACCATGACTAGGACCTGGTTGTAGAGATGCCTCCCTCTCACCTACTTCATCACTAAAACTAGATAGATATCGACCCAGTAATACATCCATTTTATCTTCCTCATCAAAAATAGTAGAACTACTTTCATCTTAAATGAGCTACTTAAAGCACTAAAAGTCTTTTAGGGAGAGATTGTGAACCAGATGACAATGACACCATCTTGAAATCATAGAATCCAATAAGAATAAAACAAAAACTTGCAGAAAATGTGATTACTTCTTTTTTTTATATAAGATAGTTGTCTGCAGGTTGAAATCAACAAATCAGCTGTATTCTGCTTTCGATATTAGCACCAAGGTCATAGTTAAAAAGTATGAGTGGACTTCAGAATGAAAACAAACTACAGGGCTATCGGCCGAACGCTGTGAACGTTTATTATGGGGGAAAAAAACCTTCCCAAATAACGCTGTGGGCGTTGTTCCGAAAGAAAAAAATTTAGGACATTATTAAAGATTAGCAAATCGCTCTTTCAGCCAGATATTTTTTAGTTAATCCTATACCAACACTGTACTGGTCAGATGTTTTCCATTACCTCTTGCATTCCAATTTCACAACTATGCATATTATGCATGGCTTGTTCTTCATCATATATGTATTGTCAAGTTTAATCAAGTAATTGTAAATATCAAGAGAAGAGACCATGCTCAAAAATACTGTTTAAGCTTATACTCCATGAAAATGGCTTCATCATTATATAAGAAAATCAAAGTTCAAGTGCAAACAAGAACCTGACTCCCGAAGCAATGGCTTTATAACAGCATACTACAAACTATCAATAGAAGATCAACAATGTTTTAAAGTTGAACTAATAAATTAAATATAATTTATGAATCAAGTGATAATGTAACAGATCATAAGTTTGGCAATAAATAAGCAACTTATTTGTAAGGTAACAAATAAGTCACAAACCCAATGACAATCTGAGAAGATACATGAGGTGAGATCTTCATGCAGAGTATGCTATCTTTTTCAAAACGGAAGGTTCGAAAGGCTTCTTTTCAACTGCCAAATCATGATGGTCCCAGTATTACTTGCAGTCAGCACTTCATCTCCTCTGGACAAACTCCATTCCATGCAAGTGATTTGGTCCTGTTGGAACAAATAAGCAGAAAGTTGACTAAAAAATCAAAAGGATTAAATATATGATAAAAAATATAAATAAAATATATATTTGTAACATTTGCAAATATTCACATTTATCTTTGTACCACATGTCTTACTTTAATGACTGTAATAAAGTAAGATCTGACTTAATTCAACACACAAAAAAACTCAACTCATTTTCTAATAGACATGTTTTTATCTTATTTTTTTTCGACCTTCCCCAGAAGCAATGTGCATGTTTAAGGAATCACATTTTTTCCTGTTTTCTGGAATTATGCTTTAGGAATCACATCTTCCAATATAACTGTAAAAAGGGACAAACCATCAAAGTGACCCTTCTTTGTTTTTTCACTTTTAACCTTAAATAAAAACAAGCAAGTTCAATAAGTAACATTATATTATCTATGTGTGTTATTTGACTTTATTTAATGCAACATTAACACTGATTATATCCCAATCCACAATCTTAACTTTTTGCTTTATAATTAACATTTTTCACGACACTTTCACATCCTAGCAGGCTCTATTCGGCTTCATTCCCAAATGCCCAAAAGGGTGCATGTTACATTTTGCATGAAGGGAAATGAATGAATTTTAATAATTTGCTATCCTTTTTTGTGCACGAATCTTTCCACTTCCCTGACACTTCATCCATTGTATCCATACTTATCCATTGATTGCTATTATGGTATTGTATCCAATCCATCGAATATATCTCACACTGGTGAAAGTAAGCAGCCTTCATCTGGCTTAAAAACTAACTCCAAAATTTGAATGGGCCTACAAATGAAACCCCAAATTTGAATCGGCCTGCAAGTCAACCATCTTACCACCAAGAGAAATAGCAATGAAGGAAATTTATACAGTCAAATTCGCTTACAAAACCAGATTGACAGGACAGCCTCGGCATTGAAAGGGTTGTTCCCTTCCTACCCAATGTAATTTAGTGGAGCCTACTCGATCAGCGAGGAAGGTTAAGCCGCAGGGACCCACAACTGGCCCCGACCCAGCTAAGGCCGTAAGCTAAGAGTCTCCGTTTTCAGGGGTCTGAACAGAACTCAAACGTAACCCATCCCCTTTAAAGCGAGAGAGAAAAGACAGTACCAACATCTGGAACTCCCTCTTAACAAAAATCAGAAACTTTACTACTAGCTACACAACTTTTAAATCAATTCTTAAAACTATTCCAGCTTGCATTATATATTTCTTAACATTCAACATTCATGTGCACTTGACTCATTTCTGTGAAGCGCCTAGGAACATGCCAACATGGATTGTGAGCTATACAAGGCCTAAAATCTAAAACAATACCGTTATACTAATGGTTTCGCTATATATAGTATAGTAATAGTATAGTAGTGAATTTGTTGTACGCTAATTGCACACTTGCCAATAATTCTTTCTATTTTTTTCTAGTTACATGTACTTGTCATTCGGGATTCATTGGTAGAGCTATTCTAACATTGTCTAATGACATCATACGACACAGGTATCGAGAAAGTTATTGAGTTTTGGCAACAAATAAACAGAGCGCTGAGAGTAGTGAGAGCGGGATGAAATTAAAACTTACTTGACCCCAATGTTGGCTGTGATTTTGAACTGTAACCAAAGACCTGATATCCCAAAGCCGGACATTGTTATTA
>JAXRKP010000887.1:132500-135000 GCA_037039925.1 Doris montereyensis | reverse complement strand
TCTACCGTCAAAATCACTTTCCTTAACGTGTTTTTTAATTACCCAAGCCCGCACCCGACTTTAGATAACATCCACTAAGAAAGTCTGCCTTATTCTCCCGACTACGACAACGTAACTCCATCTGCACACACAGAGTTAAATTTCCGACTCTAACCATGGGGTAAAAATCATCTTCCCAGCGCAATCGTCCAATATATTGTCACAGGGGAATCTGAGGTGGTTCCAGTGGTCAACCTGTCAGGGAGTTTCGTATGATCCGACCAACAAAGGAAAATTTTTGGGATGATGCGCCCACACCCAACTCTCTCATTTGGTCATATAAAGACAGCAACAGAAACCGCTCCTTATAACATTTCTAAAAACAAAATTTAGTACCAACCCGAGGGGGTAGAGGGAGAAATTTTCACCAGTTAACATATACATGTATATATTTGTTTTACTTCTTATTTATTTACTTCTTCTCTTTTGAGTTAAATAGTTTTTTTTCTTCCCTGTTCTGTTTATTTTCCTCAGTCAGTAATATCATGTTTTCAATCTCTAGGTGATTATCAGTATTATCACCAAATATTTCAGATCCTCTGTTTACCCTTGCGTCCATTGTGCTGCAGAGAAGGGAACTGCTCACTATTATGTAGTCTATGATTGACTTTTCTCTGCAGTTATTTCTAAATTGTTTTCAAAGCTATCTTTTTTCTTTGTTGGTGTAATTGATTGGTCCAATAAAGCTATTAATAATTTAATCTCGCTTCCTTTTTTTGATTTTATGTTTACCTGTAATAGTCACAGGCTTATGAATTTCTAACTTTCCAATAGCTTTTTATGTCTTTTATCTATTAGGACGCCTACTCTTGCTATAGCTCTATCTTTGACATCAACTCCTTAGAAAATTGAAGTATGATGCAGTCCTACCAGTTCTATTCCTTGTCCTTTTTTCTTTGTTTCTGTGATAGCCAACTTATCTACTTTGAATTTTTCCAATTCTTCAGCTAATTCTAACTCTTTTCCATTTATTGCCTTAACTTTCCATGTTCCAAAAATCAAAGTCCATGTTCTGGATATTTATCTTTGGTTCTCTGAGTTAGTTAGTTTTGGGTTTGTTAACAGGTGTTTAACCCACTGTACCTCAGGTAGATGATGGGGTTGCCACCTTGACACCCGCTACCGGCCTTGGTTTCGATCATATGTCGGGGCTCACTCCTTAGCCTTTGGTTCTCCAAGACCCATCTGCAAGGCAGCAGGTTCTGATTTTCTGTTGGGGTTAGCTCCCTTAGCCTTTTGTCAGCCAAGGCCTGCCTACAAGGCAGTAGGGGACTCATGGAGCGTGGGGCCGCCTAGGGCCCTGTACAGGTGTAAGCACCTTCCCACTGCCCGGCATTGATTTTAGCAAATATTTTAATTGGTTTGAAGGGTTCATTTGTGATTCAAACCAATCATATAATGAATGTACTACAACTTTCTTTATTAATATAGTGGTCTCCTACACCTTATGTATTTACCTAAGAGACCGTCCAGCTAAGAGATAATTTTTTTGTTGTCTCCTGAGAGCCGACCTCTTAGGCGGATACTATGTATTATTTCTGTATAAAGTAGCCTAATATGTGTGTTCACTCTCGCACAATTTGACAATTGCGAACGAAACACAGAATAAATGTGCAACAAATTCTCTGTTGTTAATATTATCTGTTACAGCCTATTATATGTACACATGCACACATTTATATATATATATATACATGTATATATATATATATATTATATTATTATTATTATTATTATTATTATATATTATTATTATTATTATTATTATTATTATTATATATTATTATTATTTTATATATATAATGTATTCTGTTGATTCAGATGTTATACAAGACGAATAAGTTAACATTCATGTTTATGTGAGAAAAACATTTTATCAATGAGCCTGACAATCTAATTTTTATTTATCTCATCGTAGGAGGATATTACCATATTTATCTATGTAGTATAGATAATTTCATCTTATCATGACGGCGACAGGAACAAAGCCACCAGTCTTAGAAGTGGTAAACCCCATTTTCATTTTATTTTAATTGTATTCTTGTACTCAATAGGTGCATATTGATATGATAAGATGAAATCAAACATGTTCTAACACAACATATAACAAAATTTGACATCCCCTAAATTTCTATTGCTATGCCATTTAATATCATATAAAGGGAGCTTTGCACTTGTCATTAAAATGTAACAGGCTTTTGGTAAAGTAGAATTAGGGCCCAGAATCAGATTGTATGTATCACAATTTTTTTAATCATGAACACTATGCTTGAAGCAAAGCTTTATTTGAAACAAAAATGTTTCGTCAGTCAATTCAAGAATGTCATATTTTTCAAATACGCCTATTTTAGAAAAATAATGTTAAGAATAAGAGGGTTGTTTTAATGCCGATCAGCATTACCAAGTAGGGTAATCGCAGTTTTTTGTTTTTTCAAACGTTTTGGAGCCTAGATCAGTCTAT
>JAXRKP010000887.1:87500-127500 GCA_037039925.1 Doris montereyensis | reverse complement strand
CAAAATTCCGATCCAAAACCGGAAGACATAATTGATAATGCATACTTGAGGCTGATAGATCTAGTATTCATCTCACATCAGTTTTTCCAATGACATAAACACAAGAATAGCTTGAAAATGTGAGTTCATACATAAATTTTGCTTTATTTTTGTTTCTGTAATCAAAATTCATGCATGTTTCCACTCTTTTCAAAATGAAAAATGATACCTTTTTTTTTCTGAATGCACTATGCATGCATTATAAATAGGTATTAGAATGTCAATTATTGATGCCATAAACCCTTAAAACTATACATTTTCTGAAAGCTCATTACCTGCAGAATTTGATAAAAAGAAAATAAAGTTTCTAAAGAGGGCCTAAAGATTTTTATGGGCGTGTGAAATGCAAAAAATGTAAGCTGCTTCACAGTTAGACTGTAAAAGGTCATGGTTACGGTCATCATAATTCATCCTTATCGTCTCACACCGATGGAAAAGTATTCTCTGACTTATAAGGTTTCACAAAAAGTATACTTATCTATACCTCTGACATCAAATTATGCCTTGTTTTTTCACTTATTCATCCCAACCCTAATTGTCATAATAAGCATGGCCGCCACAGAAGTTTATATAGGCCAGTTCGAGGGTTAATTTTAACAGTGCTTTAGGATAAAGAATCAGTTCTATTTTTAAAGATTCAGTGATAATCTCAAAGAAACACTTTTCAGTGTTTTATTCGCTAGTGTCTGTTTTGTGGTTCTTTTTCATCTTGATTTTGATGAAGAAATACATCACCAAACTCAGCATCAATGTTCTCGATATTGTAAATATCAGATACATATTATGTTAATCCCATGTTTTATGCCTTAATATCTTTCCACTAGTTACCGAAATGTGGGTGAGGCTTCACAGGAAACTCATGTAAAATTTCTTCACACTTAAAAGAAATCATTGAATGACACCTAATTAAGATTTTTAAAGCTGATAGTGATGAACTACTTCTTTTTCTTTTACTTGCTTTTTGTCAAGATTTAATGGAAGACTATCAGATGCTTTTCAACTTTAAATGACTTCCAACACTCTCATTTTTATCAATTTGGAGAAGTTAAGTTGGTTTGATTTGGGTGGAGAGATAGAGGTGGTTTAATTTCAATCAGGCATAAGCACTAGCAGGTGTATTGAAATAGCAATGGCTTGGGCTTTATTGATTTGATTCATAATCCTCATGAATTTCCACTTTCTAGTTTGTGTGTGTGTATGTGTGTGCATGTGTATTCAGTTGGTTTTAATGATCTGATGCTAAAAAATTGCTTACTTGATGTTGACACAAAAAAAAATGTTTTCATCATTCATTTTTCACAAAATAAAGCATTTATTTTCATTGAACCTGTGTTTTGAATATTGTGGTGAAATCTTGGATGTACTGGATGTTAAAATAAATTATACTTTATTTCAGATTGTTTGTTTCATTGAAAATAACCCCCTGTTCCATATGTGTTGGTCTCAGGGTGGATTAAGAGGAAACAGCAAGATGAAAGGTGATGTTGGTGGCTGAGAGGTTAGCCTGCCAGACTGAGGATCATGAGGTTCCGGTTTGGAATCTTCGCAAAGCTGGGTCTGACATTGTGTTCCTTGGGATAGACACATATCACGCATTTTCCTCACTTTACCCATGTGCAAATGGGTACAAGCACTAGCTTGGGAGTAAAAATCTGCGTCAGATTAACATCCTGGCCAGGGGGTGATTATCACCTGTTCCCCTTCACGCTATTGAAATCAAGATAAGCTCCAGCTCTATGGGCCGTAACGGCCTTGAAGGAACTTAATTTTTTAGCAAGATGAAAGTCGTGTGAAAGAGTGAAAGGAAAGAAGTAAAACCTACCATAGCACCCAACATGCCACACTTGACTACAGAAGAATGAATTAGATAACAGTAATGATTATTTGCAAATACACACAGATAAAACTTTTGGCATTAGTGAAAATCAGTAACAAAAATGAAGGCAAGGTACAATATGATTTTCAAAACCCAAAATTTAATTCTCATATAATTTTAGTACCATACATTTTATTTTGCTGTTGTGAAATTAAGACAAGAAAAGAAAAAAGCTGCATGTAATGTGATGGGAATATGACTGAATTAATGAAATTGGATGATGCATCACAAATCACTTTATTAATCATATGAACTTCACAATCGACTTCTACATTTAGAGTAAATTAAAAAGTGTTGCCTGCTAAAAGACCCATTGGTCATATGAACAACCTAAAAAGAAAACAAGACAGTAGGACTAATAGAAGTATAAGAGTGGTTTTACAAAACTCACTATGCCATTCTTTCCTTCAATTTTCAGAAATTGGCAAGTGCTTCCCATTCCGTATCTAATGACGCTAGTTTTTAGCTGATGTTTAGACCTAAATTTAGTGTCAATTAAACAAGTTTTGGTGTGTCACTTTTATTCAGAATATGGCCAAGTTTACCACCTACCCAATGAGACAAAGAAAAAAACAACTCAAATTTTTTTTTAACAAGCGTGTAACGAGTTTTGAAACCACTCAAATGTTTAAGTATTATAATTATTCGCAGTTGTTTCACATAGATTTTCAAATTTTGTCATCAAGCCACTATTCCATAGTTTAATGAAATCTCCAAATACAAGTTTGAACATTATATTGTTTTGTATACTTATGTACATTAATATCACCATCACAATATTTTCTACAGTTATAACACATGTATTTAGATAATAAAACCCTCTGCAAAATACATTTTTCATACGTGTGTATACATTTTTCAAAGCATTGCTATTATGTTTAAGCTTTCTAAAACAAATCAAAACTCCATCATGAAATGCATGCCATATTGGTTAAGTTACTTCAGATTTGAAACTGCAACATTCCTCTGTGACATGATTATCTGGTGGTTTAGATTACAAAGATTTTTGTTGGGCAGAGGGTATGAATAAGTGATAAGTAGAAGAATTATCTTGTGGAGAAATTTGAATTTTGTAGACACTGAGCCTATAGTTGTGCAACTTTGTAAATGCATGACATCTGACATGTTGTAAATCATAGGAACAGACGATGAGTCATTTACATTGTCATGACTAAAAATAAAATTAATGTAATAATACCATGGCCGTAAAGTAATACATAATTTTGAGGGAATAGATCCTGATCAAAATGTCAAACTGATAAGATGTTCCACTCAATTATAGTACCCAAAATAAACCTGATTTGATTTGTGTAAAATTAAAATCTGAATCTACAAATAAATAATAAAAAAATTAAACAAACAAATGTCTTCAATACTTTGGATTTCATGTGAACAGATAGCAACATAAGAAATACATGTGTTTATGTGCCAAAAATCTACTACACAACCTCGCTATACTGTCAACTGTAATGCCAGCGAGATATTGGCATTACATAACGAAAATGCCCCTTTTCAGTAACAATAAATGAAATAATCAATATTTGACTAATAAAGTAGGAGAAAAAAAATCACTGACAAAGCAATGTAGGTCTAATGCACGTGAAAAGGCTACATGTTGTAGTATTATAATAGGAATAGTAAGATCGCCTGGTCTCTTATGTAGTTTAGAGAAAGAAAAATATCCACACAAATACCTTTAATACCGTTAACTCAAAATGGAATAACCTAGGTTAGGACACTGTTGTGAAACCTAATTCTCGCCACTCAAATGGATCTAATCATAGCCATGCCCACCCCGCCACGCTATTGTCAGGATGACACGATCTGGGCCTATGCCGATGCCACTCTTCATTTGGCTGACCTGGGCCTAATCAGTAGACGACAAACGTCTCCAAACCTTCAATTCTCCTCTTTTCATAAAAAATAAGCCTTGTGTGTCACTAGCGTCACTGTCATTTCTGTAAGTATTAGAATACTAAGATACACATCACAGTGATGCTTGCATGTTTGTAGTTTGTGTTTTGACTCGGTGATCTGTGACCAAGCCAAACTAGATTCTACTTCTCTATACTGGCTTGCATCATTTAGAGGAAGAAGAATGGTGATGCATGGTGGAGGTATAACGAGTTGTATTTTACAATAGTTATTAAAGAATCTTAATACCAAATCATTGGCGGTATAACGAGTTATTCCATATTTTTTGTAAGTGTACAGAGTTGAAAGGCTTGCAGTAAACGAGGTTTGAGTGTGCTACAAAAGAAAACGATTTGAAACTTAAATTACATCAGATATGAAACAAGCTTCTGCCTCCTGTTAAAGCATTTTGCAATAAAAAGTATGAATGGCTCACAGTTATCTGTAAAATTGAACCTCAAAATGTCTGTAGATATTAATTTCAGTTATTGAACAAAATGAAATTTTATTTTAGGAACAGATAGATCAAGCTCCAAGCTGTGATTTGATATCCAAATTTTGTAAATAAACTCAACTGCACATTTAAAGAAAAGATCTTTTTCTCATTTTGGACCGACCATCTGGAATTCACTTCTTCTGAGACTACGGAAGCGGATTCATTGCTTAAATTTAACAATTTCAAAATTTAAGCGCGCCAGCTTAAGATGAATTTTTCAATTCATAAAAGAAATTGTGTCATATAATTTAATTTAGTGTAAACCCTTCTATGTGAAGCGCCTAGAGCCCATTCCCTGGGAGACTGCGCTAAGGAAATATGCTCCTTATTATTTTTTATTATTATTAAAGACAAGCAAAATGCTCTCAATAAATTTGGTTAAAGACAAATCGCATCTTTAAGTAGGCTCCTTACTATTTCAGGCCAACCTATGTCCTTATTTGTATTTTTACATAGCATAAGATAAACATAAAACACTGTTATTGTATAGATACATGTGTACTGTATAGCATTTAATTATCACCAAACCTCACATTCAGCAGAAACAGTACAAATTGGTTTAAAATATGGACTGCTCTTCTTTTTTTTAAAGCAAATATATTTTATATATATATACAGGTAGTATAGGAAAACAATTTAATTTAACATTAGCATTATAAACTGTACCAGTACCAGTATTGATGCATAAGAGTAACACCTGAAATTGTAATCAAAGAACTCTCAGAGCCCTATGAATCTATGAATGCCCACGACTGATTTGAAAGTTTGTGCACATTATTATGTTTTAGCAAACTGTAATTCCCTGCTCCCTTATCCACTTCATCATAGTTTGGTAGATTAAAATCATACTATACTCACCTGACAGTTCTTTTAACTTATTTACATGAAATTTTGTTTTTACACTTTAGGAAGATGTAAATCTGATTCTTCATATTCATAATACAATTTGAATACTTGTGAACCATCAGAGATTCATGGAGTAAGCACATGAAAGGACTTTTTAGTTTCTAAATTTATCAATTCAAAGAAAAAACTAGACGCTAACTGTGTTTTTTTCTGCTCTCACCTTTCCATTACATAAAGAAGATGATGAAAAATGTAGCCAACTTTACTTGATTCAATGCTTGCTACTATCAATACATTACAATAACAGTCAGGAGGTGAGATATGGTTGATAAATGAAATGACAATTTTTCCTTTTTTTATTATAATAATAGTGAGAGTGGTAAAACCATGAAAGATTGAACAAAGCAAAGCCATAAATTCATAAAATATAAAGGAACAAGAAGGGGAGGGAGGAGTGGTGAGACTGAACACTAATTTAGATCATGCACTTAATTGTGCGGTTTGATTGGGGGGGGGGAATCAGTTTTCTTAACTGATAATATGAAACCATGGTTGTGTTCAGTCAGCAAAGCTGCCTTGGTCACCTCTTGAAGCTACTCCTACTGGTGGAACTGATACCAGTCTGAGTTTTCAACAATTTGTATGATGGGCAAAAAAGCACATTTCAAGGCATCTTCCTAGTGGACAGTTCTGAACATATCTCTTGACTGTGATGTAGCATAGGATAATAATAGAAATAGCAGATTTTCAAACTCTTTTATTGCTATTACTCTTAGGAAGATTTTTTTATTTGCTCTCAGTCTCATTCTCATGAAATTGTTTTAATCAGTAATAGTAATTATCAAAATAAAAGAGCTCAACCATTTTGAACAATTACAATGCTCAGCTCATGAATTTGAACTCCTGCAATACCAGTGACAAAGCTGCTTATCACAGGTATTGGAAAAACAAGACAGGGTGGAGGTAACAGGAGAAAAGGGAAAAAGGAAAAAGGTCATGACTCTCTTGATAAAATGTTGTGTTCAATGGCTGCCTGCTGTAAAGCGGGAAGTAAAAGCTGAAAGGCATCCTGTATATAGGTACTGCTGTTGGTTGCCTAAGGAGAGAAAAAAAAAAAGACCGCTTAAATGGGAGACCCAATCAATTCGAAAAATAAAATCAATGAACAATAGGCTTACTTACTCTGCCTTTAATCCGTTGATATTTTTATCGAATGTCATTACTCTTATTGCAATTCTGCAAAGTTATTTGTCTCGTTTCTTTTTGGAGTAAAATTTATTTTTATAACATGTTTTCTACTTGACCTAAATCCATTATTGGTCATGCCGCCAGGACACAGGATTTCTTTTTGTTTATATTACCAGCTCAACAAAAACACATCGAAATAAAAGCACCGACACTGGCAATAGTTTTTGTTTTGATTTTGATTTTTGCTGTTGCCTTTGTCTTTTACAATTACATCATAAATAACATGAATATAACTAGTACAACAGTAAGTAAAGGGAATAGATCACCCTTGAGAAAAGAGGACAGGTGGCAAAGACTTGTGTATCTGAATAGAATGTGTTTAACAATAGGCCTAGAACTTTGCGCTGACTAGTCATTTAATTAGTTAACCTATCACAATTAAGATTGCTGAGTACAAGTATTGCTTTAACAGAATGAAATGCTCTGCCTTCACTCAGTTTTTGTTTTAAGCTGTGTCTACTGTACATCATCACACATATATGGCTTGAAAACTCAGATGATATAACTCCAATAGCGATATAATTAAGATTAGATCTATTACATCATGAATCAAATCATCAATATGACGTCTCAAAATGATGGTTCTATCTATGTTTGAGTAAACAAAGTTCACAGAAACAATAATCAAAACAGTAGTTTTCAAATGAAACACCCACAGGGATGAACCAGAAGGGATCGAAGTTAACCTCATGCATAAAACATTGTAACATGGATGGGAAAAGATAGAAGATTAATCAAGCTGTATCTTCCAGCTTGAAGTCCAGTCACAAGCTGGCCATGCCAAATTTTCCAGGCACAGTGAAAAAATTGAAATAAAAGTTAAAGATATGCTGAATCTCGAGCTGACCAGATGTTGCATCTTGATTTTTTTAAAAACCCAATAAACTGTCATCATAGTCACTAATGACCCCTCCCCAAAACAAAATAAAAATGAAAAAATAAAAAATTAACAGCATAAATAAAAGTGACGGAATGTTTGACAATGATAAGGATAAAATGTTTTGAACTCACTTCCAAGTAAATGTTTGTCACAACTGTTTTCATCCTCTGCTTCTTCCTGCTGGGCCTGGTAAAAATAAAAAGAAGCAAAACAAAATACAAGAGAAAATATAATCTAGACTAACGTTCATTCTAAAGGAGCAAAGTGGAGAGGATGCAGGAATACAGATTATGACTGAAATATATTTTGTGTGATTAGTGAATATCAGGTGAGCAAATTAAGACCAATAACTTAACAATTATTGTAAAGCCAATGAATTTGTACTTACAGAAATCTTGTTAAGGCAGTCAGAAAATTTGGTAGCAAGATTTCCAATCTCATGACACAAAACCCCGGTCAGTCTGTGGATCAACAGAGAGAAAAAAAGCCAATTACCTTACTGCAAAAATGAAAAGCAAAAAAACGGCAAAAGAAACAATGTGCCTTGCAATGACAAACATGTTATCATCAAGGAAGCAAATGACTCATATTATCATTGATTTCAATAAAGTCCATTTCCTAGAAATGGATAATTAAAACAAGTTGTCTCAATCACTAGTTGTATGTTCCCCTGGAACTTGAGAAGGACTTTGAGTGAAATGGACTGCTGGGGGATAAATGATGTACAGTTGGTGAGCCTGCACTTGTGATGGATACAGACTGTAAATCCATCTTTATCTTTACTTCCTTTAAAACAAAGCAATACTTCCATTCAATGAATTGTGTACAGTACATGTCAAGTTTCTAATTGGTGATCTAATGTACTTGACCTAAAAGTTTTACACAACTTGAAGTTTAACTTACAAAGTACAGGTACAATAAAATAAGTAAAGTTCCTTTAGTCCTTACTGCATAGAGCCGGGCTTATCACTGCACCCTAGCATGAAGTGGAATAGGTGATAATAATCATCTCCTGAACAGGACGCTAGTCTGTCAAAAGTGTTCTCCCAAGCTGTGGTTGGTACCCATTTACTCTGGTTCGAGGGGAAAATGCATGTTGAATGTCTTTCCCGGGGAACACAATGTGCAGTAGCATAGAATAATGAATGTTTTGATTTTTATCTTACCCCTCATAAATCAAGAAAGAAACAATACGAAATTTAAAAACTAAAGCACAAAAGAAAAGAAAGACAAAACAGAAAAGAAAAGATGAATCGCTGAACAAATGAGGTAACCAAAGAGGGTTTGCATGAAAACGAGCCCCTACTTGCCTTAAACTCCATTAGCGTTAGCCCCTTTCAAAGTAGTTTTGTATAAAATAATAAGTTTCTTTTTAAAAAAAAAAAACAGAAATATACTCACCTTGCAAAACTGTGGGCTCTCTTTACAGTCCTTATCCACATCTCTTTGTAGGAGAACGAGCTCACCAGCTTTTTATGAAATTGTTCCACACCTTAGAGGTCAACTCAGCCAGTGATTGGATGGCTCGCCTCGTGGATACTCTGTAAGTGCATAGCCAAACACAAAATAACTAGACAAAGGACTACTTATTAAACATGAGTGAAGTAAAAGGGCATAATCAGACTAGAACTAGTAATGATAAAATGAAAATAAAGAGTGAATGAACAATGCAGTAAGAAAGAGTGATGTGAATGCTGGATCATGCACTTTTTTTCTCGCCCTCTCTGTCCCTTTCCCTCCTTTATCAGTTGTATTAAAACACACATACGCACAATGTCACATATATATCATTGTCCCATCAATATGGTAAATATTAGGTTATCTTATTTCATTTCCTTTTCCTTTCTCCGTTGAGTAACACAAAATTGGCATTACTACATTTCAATTATTCATACATTACCTTTACGGTCTCCCCTCATGGATTCTTAGGTTTCAAAGTCCACCATCCATTGCTTGACCATAGCATGAACTTTGTTGAGTTTGTTGGCGCTGTTCCCAATTCCAGTTCTGACACATGCCGACTGACTAATCCTGAGAAAATCCTGTTCTTTCTGGTCATCTGATGTAAATATAAAATGTTCATGATTCCTTTGTTTTCTGTCTGTCTGTCTGTCATCCTCATTTATTTTCATCAGACGATAATATACCACTGTTTATTTTCTTTGTCTTGAATAGCGTATGTTAAAATGATTTCTTACTCAAGATTTGGAAAGATAGTGGTGGTTTTGCATTTGTATGGAAATATGTTGAAATTCTCACACACACGTGATTCAGTACATTTATTCAATGAATCATAAATTTACAATTTTATTTTTAGATTGTTCAAGAATTTATACTTGTGACAATATTTTTTAAAAATTTACACCATATTATATTCAGTCAAGTAAGCAATCCTATACTCATACAATAGCATAATTAATCTAAATTAAAAAACACCCATCACACTTATTTACTTTCATAACAGATGAATTTACAATTTGACTAAACATTGTTTGAAGTACAAAGGTGATTTTGTTATTAAAACACCCATCCCTGTTCTCAAATGTGCAATGGCAGTACGTGCATCAGCCTCATCTTCACTTCCACTTCCAGGCCTCTTTGATTGAAATGAGAATGGGTTTGATGACTTTAAGGTCACTGGATGACAGGGAATTCAGCAGGGAGTGGACTTTCTTTCACTCGATTGGACAACATTTCCAGGGCTTCAAGATGAGCTATGCCTGCAAACATACATTATATGGTGTGAACACTGTATAATAACTTTGAACTATACTTTCTATTTGATTTACATTTAATTTAAGAACACAAAACGGGTAAATGATTTAAGTTACAATCCCCCCCCGCCCCCACTTTTCCAGGATATAATAAACATAACAAAGCCCATCAGCTTCCTCTTTAATCATCGTACATTGATAAACTTTCATGGTCAGAACTCCCTCAATCCTAGGCCTATGATCTTATTTTGTTGCCACAGCCTGAAGATTTTTTTACAATGTAAAAATCACAGATCAGAAAGTGATGAGACTTGTTTTAATTAATTTCTAAAGAGGAAGAGCTCTCTACTTTCATTCTGTATATTATGTTTCATTTCAATGAATTTTCCCATAGCGGCATTAAAAGTTGAGTGAACTGTTGACAGCACTTTCAATATACAAAATTTTTACTCTAAAGAGAACTTGTAATATATACAATTATCAAAAATTTGCATCAATGATATTAAAACACACCCCTTAAGATATTGAACAATCATGCTGGTAGGCAAACCATACTAGTAATCAAATGGAATTTATGTAGCCAATGCCATCCATTTCTACCTGACATGACACAAACAAAATCAATTAAAGTTTCCTCATTTACAAATACTACCTTGGTTAGACACGCCTTTTTGATTTGAGTGACAATGATTTTGTAAACATATGTTAAGCAATAATGAACTTAGACAATTGCTTGTTATGTCTAAGCAAGCTATCAGGCATCATGACGCTGTGATATCTGACAAGTAGAGTAAGATTCATTATTAGCCCCTTATGCTAGATGATTACTACTGCTTGCTTGGCCTTACAGCGCCTTTCACCAAAACCTCAAGATGAAATCGACACCTTTGCCATCTAGCAGGTAAAAGGAGTTAGCTATCAGCATCTACATATTAAAGGTGAGAGGGGTGGGCTTGATCATTTATATATCCGGTTTAATTGAAATGCCATCAATTTAGAAATCTATAAAAAAGACATTTGCTTTGACAAATTTGACAAGTTGGGTGTTTTACAAAATCAGGTTGTTAGCTGGTCTGTGCATGCTGTTAAGGGGCCGATTAATATAGAAAATATCTTTCCTGACAAAATTGTGCTCATAGGCGGACTGTGCTATTAGACGGCATGTTCTTGTCATAGCACTATGATGATCTCTATAGTAACACTGAGTGAAATGATTACCTCGAGACATTTTGTAAAAGTTCAATGTTGAATAAACTTTCATACAATAGAGCTGGACCAACTCACCTTGAAATTCATCAAACTGGGTGCCAAAATGTACTTTTGCGTGCTTCCTCGCTTTTCCTTGGTTACTTCCGCATCTTTTCAGCTTGATCCTTTGCCTCCCGCAACATGCCGGAGAGATTTGGCTTACCAGTCCTGGCTTTGAGATACTTCTCGTTTTTTTAAAAGCAGGATCATGATCTGACAGAGTAGTGTAAGTCTTTTTGCCAATATTCTCCAAAACATCGATGCCACCAGATGCCAATTAACAGCTGCCAAAAACCATCTGCCATGAGGGTATGTCCCTTGGAAGCAATGGTTTTGCCCTGAAATGATAACCATGAAAAAAAGCCCCATTTTACATTTTTAAAAACTTATATACGTTAACTTTTTAAATTATGCATTTCCATTAATTTAACACTTATCAATTATCATCACTATTTTATCATATGTAAGTTATTACATATGTGTCTATTTTATAATGATGGAGTGTATATTGTAGGCTATATAATTTATGTAAGTAAGAAGATTTTTAACAACATGTGTTTTATAAAAATATGATTTTCTGTAACACTACAAGTGCCACAATGAGATTCTATAGATTTTTTTGGTATTTTTGTTGTTGTTGGCAGTCCACTCCATAGCCTTACTACTCACTGTTTGTTTTTTTGTTCGTTTTTGTTTTTGTTTTTTTCACGTGTGAAGGCATTATTTCAGATATTCAAGTCTTTATGGTGAAAATGGATACACAATTTAAAACATCACCAATGCATCTCTATCAAAGTCGAACTTGCTTTGAATGAATACGTTCTCAAATATGCAAATAAAGGGCAAACAGAAATGACATCCATTAGGAGGAATCAGCAATCAAACCATGGTAAATTGATAAATATCTGAGAATTACAAAACATTATTAAGAGAATGTTAACTTAAAAAGGTATGCATATTATTGGCTATACAAGTCATGGGTTCCAGAACTTGTTTTGTCTCTGTCTTGTTTTCTATAGATTATAGATTCAGTGTTTTGAAGATAAAACTTTTAACATGGGGTAGCAATGTCAGAATATTGTGCACGTGGTCTCCACAGTCGCAGTCCTCCATAATCCAGATCGTCTGGTCTTGCCAATTAAGGAGATGTCGTTGTGGCATTTTCACATATGGGCTGTTGTCTTCATTGTTCTTGACGATGAAGTTTCTTATCCTTTGATTGGTAACGCAATACTCAATAATGAGATGATCAGTCTCTGCAAGAATAACATGTGTCGTTTGAAATGTGTCTAACACGAGCTTTAAAAAGTCATTGTTGCGATCTGGCTGTGTAATATGCCGTCCTGTGTTTTTCGTGATTTTGAAGGTCTGGACGCTTATTTTATCACAGTGAAGTTGCTTGACCATGTCAAGATGGGGTTTCTTACCATCACTGTCTTTTTCTTTCTTTCTTTTTGACCATGTCAGCAAAGCGTGTGTGATTACTGTTACCGCCTTGTTGGTTTTCCATGGATGAGTTTTCCTCACTTGTGCGAGAGCTTTCTTTACCATATTCAGTCTCACTGTCTGACGTGATAAGTGTGTCAGAAATGTAGATCTATCTTCTTCTCGATGTGTTTCGTATCTGTTGCCGTGTCGTCTAGGTTGTTTGATTCACTGATTGTATTTCAACCAAAGACGTGCCAAGGGGCGATGTTACGGTTGACACGCTGAATAAATGGATAGCACTGTCGTTACTTTGGATTGAGTCTGTACTGTTGTTGATTGTTTGTTGAATGTCAGCACTTCCATTTTCTTTGTTTTCAATTAAATCTGTGCTCGTAGATGTGCCGTCAAGAGCGATGTTCTTACGGTTGACACGCTGAATAAATAGATAGCACTGTCGTTACTCTGGATTGGGGCCGTATTGTTGTTTGTATGTTGAATGTCAGCACTTCGAATTTCTTTATTTTCAACAAAGTTTGTGTTAGTAGATGTTGTTGCTGTCTTCGTTGCTACTCTTGTATGGTGTTGTTGTTTTCTAAAGTTGTCTTGTCTTATTTGGCTCGGCGACTTCCGTCTGAAGCTGGCGGGAGTTGAATGATGACCCGTCGACACACTCATGTCAGTCATCTCCATGCCATCAAATCAAAGGACGAGGGTAGTGTGCTCTTTATTTCCAGCTACTTTGAAAGAGAAGAGGTGATATTCCTCTAAAATGTGGTGATAAGATATTCCAACATCGTCGGAAGTCTGCTAACTGGCATATTGATGTCGTTCAGCCACAAAATAAACTTGAAATCATAAAAAAAGACGAGAGCTCGCTAACCCACGTCTGTCCTGCTCGGTAACCAAACTGAAAGTCCTCGATTCTATAGATGTTAATATATTAACTTTTGTCTTATTAGTTATAAGAAGACATCACATTTTAAATTACTATTGGATGAATCATCAGCAAGACATAAGGATTCTATACATACACTTAAAAACATTTAATCTGAAATTCATAGGACTAGGGATTTGTTTTTAGATTAGCATTTTTCAGACCAATAGAAAGGTAATGTCAATGGCAGAGAGTGACGTGTCTTGGCCAACACAGCATGCATGGGAAACAACGTGTGTGGTTGTGTGCACGCCTTAATTAACTTGTTCTCACATATTTTTCTGAGGCAGGTAAGAAAGACTACAGTGACGCAAGCGAAGAAAGCAGGAGAGGGGGAGGAGGGAGGGGGATGCATGGTGAAGGGACATGATGCCAGTTGACTGGGTCATTACTACCTAAAACTATTTGTTTTAAAGGGGAAGAGAGAAAGAGAGATTGGGGTGAGTGGTAGCGATAGGGGATGGTGAAGAGATTTATCCGTCGAATTATTCAGTGGTCGAATGCCAACATTGAACACAAACAGGAACTCCATACAATGTCTAGGCACATACAGTTCTTCCACTATAGTATATTGGGTACTACATTGTACTGTACATTTGCGAAAATGCCAAGGTACGGTTGCTTTGTTTTTCTTTCTAGTAACTTCTAGGTTTTGTTTATGCTGGTTTTATCTGAAATAATAGGCCCTCTGGAAAACAGAAATTGTTTCAGACTTGGAGTAAATTCTGGATTAAACTAGAGTCAAATTTCGGATTATAGGGGGAAATTGGTTAAAAGAAAAATTGGGACTTTCCAAATATTTCAGACTAATGTAAGTTTCGGTCTGAGGTTTTCAGACTAAACAGTTTCAAGTTTAAATATAAAGCAGATGTTAAGGCATAAAACAGTGAACTAGACATCATAAAAAACAAGGCAAAATGGAGGCCTCAATGTCTACAATATGAGGAAAATAACAAACAGTCAACTTAAAAAAAGAAGATGCAGAGGGAAAGAACTCCAACTGCAGAAGACACCTGAGACAGACCACGCTAAGGCAGCTGAAAAGTGCCAATGAGAGAAACTGAAAGCACATAGCTAACCTTTAGGTGCAAGCTCAAACCAACCAAGACTGAAGGTGACAAACGCATTTCCCCCCTTCTCCCATTTTATTTTACTCACAGTGTTTTGCACTTTTTGGCAATCTCAGCTACACCCCAGCTGGCAAACCATCCTCCGGCTCCATCACTTGCATCGCCAGGATCTTTCTCTTTCTCTGTATTTTCCTTCTCCAGTTCCTTCTTTGCATTTTCCTTTTCTGCTTTCTTCGCTTTTCCTTCCACCTCTTTTTCTGCCTTTTCTTCGACTTTTGTAGTGTCCTCTTCAACCTGGTCTGCAGGCTGAGAAGTAACTGCAAACAAAAAAAATCATGTGAATAAGTCATAAGGGAAACTTCTTTAAAAAACCCAACCTTTTCATCATTTTGTGTTATTGTCACATAAACTGACAGTTAATAAATTAAACAATATTGAAAATATCACCATACGGTTTTCCTCATCATTGAAGTCAGATATATCTCCATTAACTCTTTCCGCCCGGAGAAACGACTGTCATCAATGCGATTTTCCCAATTCTGTGGGAAGTATGAGTCAGTCGTCGATTCATTTTCCTACCCCCATATATGTATTTTAAGAGCTGGCTATCAATACCTAGGACCTCATTTTGTAAGCAGATACTTTTGAGCTTCTTTTTAGACTCTTATGTTCCAGTCTACTTTCGATTTTACTTTGCCAAAGCATTTCCACTGTCAACATTTGAATTTCACAAAAATTCAACCAGAGAAAGGGCTGAGAGTGAGAGACAGTCAAAGCAACCTCATCTCTTTGATGTACCACAGGCTAGTGCCCTTTTGGATGAAATAAGAGATGTGAGGTAGATAGTGATGGCAGGAGATGATTATCTAAATCAGTCAACAACTTGTGATGAATCTACTAATCTAGAGGCATCAACAATAAACCATGGTTTTGATCGAGATGTAGTGTAGACCCAGACCTCTACCTCATCTCAGTTTGTACGACTGTAACACTTAGGTTTAGACCCGATCCTAATATGACAAGAACAGGCAGATCTAGATCTAGAATCCGAGTTGCATAGGACTGAGTCACTTCAAATGGTGGGTGAGACAAACACTCGTTTTATGTTTAAACCCAATAGCAATGTTAGCGTGAATCCCGAAAACACTCTATTTTTATTCGAGAGTTGAAAATTTAAGATACTCACACAAGAAAGACTTATCAAGCAAATGCTCACATGTCATACATGAAATGAAAGCTAATTGGATTTACTCCATTTTGATAAAACCATTTGGATTATACCAATCAACATTTTGAAAACCTGATGAGAATAAAACTGAAAGCAAAGGAATTTTTGTTTAATTTTTGTTTCACTCACTCTTTTTCTCCCTACCCTCATACTCTATAAGCGTGCAAATCACCTCAATCACTGCTTAAAATAATAGGAAATTCATTTCCCTTCAATTTGGTACCAAATTTATTGATGTTGCTTATTTTAATACACATGTAGCCAGTTTTAGACACTGTTTACAAATTTCACACCCTCCAAAAAGTTAATTCTGGTGAAAACTAAGGGATACTCGGTTTTCAATTCCGGGTGGAAAAAGATAAATTAAAATATTATCAAAATAAATTGTATTAAATTTATCAAATTCATTAACTTTTTCCTTAAAACCTTGACAAAAGCATGTTCCTTGAAAATAAATTATGAAGCTTCACTCTCTTCAGCATAGCTATGCTGATGTTACAATAGCGGGTAAATGAATGAATGAAGACAGCATGACTCCTTTTCAACTGTTCCATCATTTTTACATTGTGTCAAATTGTCATACTTTTTGGCTAGATGAACATTCTGGACACTCTTCAACCATAGTACAAGTCTTACATTTATTCTAATCATTGGTTCAAAAAGCAATGCTAATAAATTCATTGACCCAAATCCCACAAATAACACTCTGCCTTTGACTGATTTCATCAACTTTCTACAGTTTTGAGGTTACAGCAAGAGCTACAACAAAGTCATAAACTTAAAATCTAGTCTTGAAAATACCTGTACCAGTGCTTGCTTTCTCAGCTTCAGCTTTTCTTGCCGACTCTTCTCTGGCCATATCCTCTGGGTCCACAGCTCCAAGTGAAGACTCAACAGTGTCCATTATGGTATTAAAGCCGTCCCCTGAAAAACAAAACACAGAAAAAACAACCCAATAACATACCAATACAATCAAATATATCCTCTCTGAAAATAACATTTTAAAACTATTATGTCATGCAAAATGTTGCTCACTGAACAAAACCAGCATTTAAAAGTTATCTTTTTAAGTTCTTTCTTTATGGAATTCAGTTTAGAAAGAATCGTTCCATCATAGTTTCTTGGCTAGATAATAGCAAAGGAAATCTGTACATAATGTATTTCATTTCTAAAGTTCATTACACTCACCGACTTGACTTTTAAATGTTTGCACAGATGTGGATGCAGCTGTCATAATTGAAGACCCCAACTGCTCCAGCCCCATCCACCACCAGAGTCAGCCTTGTTACACAAATACACAGTAAATTTGAAACAAAAATGATTACACTTATACTTTATTTACACATTATACATAATTACAATTTTGATTATCATTAAAAGCAACACAAAAAGCAACATTTTCAAGGAAATGAACTATAATATACTTTCTACACCAGTAAAAGAAAGAGATGCTTTCAAACGTTCCTGTATGAATGAAATTACCATAGACCTGCTCTTGCACAAAACCTTCAAGGTTTGATTCTGTGAATGTGCTCAAGAAATAATATACAGTAACCAAACTAGAAAAAATACAACATTGAGCCTTTTTTGTTTGCTGTCTGATTTTAAGAACATTTATTAAATGTAGATTATCAGTATGTCTCTGTTCACATGTTCATCAAGCTTGCAAAGTATCCCTAAACTAATTTTAATTAATTTATCTTTTTACTTCTTATTACTCTACTCTTAATCTTAGTGTATACGGTAACAAATCTTCCTTACAAAACAATAGAAAGATTTAGATTTATTTTTTTAAGCAATGATGTAAAGTACCCTAGATTATAGTCTTACTTTACCTTAGTATCTTCCTTGCCAGAACTTGTATTTCCTGTACTCTGGGGTTCCTCCCTTGAAATACTCTGATTCAAGGGTGATGCTTCATCAGAAGGAATCCCTTTTCTAACATCTCCAGCCTTTTTGGACACATCCATCTCCTTAGCATCCCCTGACCCAGTCTCAACTAAATCTGCCTTGCTCACAACTTTAGATTCTGATGATGTTGGGGGTATGGGTGTGGACTTCTGACCAACGTCCTTTGTGTTATCTTTGGCATCATCAACACTTAACTTTTCTTCACGATCCTGAAGACTCTGGACTTTCCTCTTGTTTTGGAGACTCTGTGACGTCTTTATCAATTGACGGTTTTGCTGGGCTGCCAAGTTTGTCAGCCTTTTGCTTCTCTTGCTGTTGGATATTTCCTTCTCCTTTTTCTTCTGCTGCTGCTGCTTTCCTTTCCCTTTTTTGGCTTCAGGCTTAGATGAAACAGCTTTTGAAGTGGGGTTTTTCGAAGTACCACCCTTAGCTGCTGCACCAGTAACTTTGCTTTTGCCTTCAGCCTCTGATTTATCACTGGGATTTTTCTTGTCTTTAAAGGAATTGAAAGAAGAGAAAGTTTATTGTTTTATCTTTAAAACACTGTTCGACATGAAACCTCAATCAAGTTTTATGGTAACACATCTAGGAGGATGATCAACTAAAAATCATTAAGATTAATTAAAGAAGTTTCCAGTCCTCAAAGCTGTATTTCAAAGTTGACTGTGTAATAGAACTACATTTATATAAAAGAGTACTCAATTCTATTGTAACTCTTTCTGAAGAGGAATACTGTTTTACAACACACACAAAAATAAAAGTTAATTCATATTTATATCTCAATATATATACAAAGCTGAACATCTCTATCTTTGACCGCTTATAATTCAGGAACCACTGCCCCCACAACCTCCATATTTCGCATATGTACATTTCAAATAACCTGTTTTAAGTTCTTAGTGAATTTAAACTCTTGGATCAAATCAATATTTTAATAGATCGGAAAAAGATTGTTTTGCCTGTGGTTCATGAAACGTTTTATTGTTACTAGATTTAATTTCTCGATTTCCAGTCATTACAATAAATAGCCTGCATAACTTCAGTATCGAGTACCACGTAAAAAGGCCACATAACTTCCATATCGAGTACTAATTTGATCTAATAATCATACTTGGTATCACCAGTAACTGATACAGTGGTTTCTGAGTTTTAAGTAAGCAAAGTTCATGAGACTCAGCTTTATAATAAAGAGAAATCATAATCTATCATTATCTATGGGCATGCTATTAAACGCAGAGCTGAGCTGTGTGCCCAGTGAAACAGCAGCAGCCAGCCGTTTTGTGTAACAAAAAAATTCTTCTGCTTTCTGATAGCAAAGCATGAACTGGATTACCTAAAGTCATCCTGCCACATTTCAAGTGCCATTTTAGATAAATCTGGGTTCCTTAAATTTTTTGTCAGAACTATCAATAAAAAAAGGTTGGGAAAGAACCTTTGGGAGATGGTGGAACTGCCATCTCAAGAGCCCCTTTCAGGCCTCTTTGTGCCTTTTCCACGAGGATGGTAGGTGCCTATTTCTATTTCCATTGTGGCAAGCCCCTATCTTTAGGAACAATGTCTGCTACAATCATGGGAGAGGGGTTCAAGAAAGATCAAATAGATGCTCCTAATATTCTTTTTTTTTATTATATAAGAATTGCTTTTTTAAATCCTTTAAGTAAAATTTACTTTGCAAATTTTTTTATCTTCGACCAATTTCTATTTTATTGAAAATTTCAACATAAATATTTAAAAACTCACTGGAATGTGACTGGGTCTTAGTCTGTCCCTTTTTATTTTTTCCAACTTCTTCTCCTTCATCAGCACTGGCAAATGCTCCTTCATCCTCTGAATCAGACATTTTCAGACAGTACTAGTACTCTTTTTCTGCAAAAGAATAAGACAAAAGATTTACAACATTGTCACAAACATGAAAAATAAATGGGCAGTAATCTTATTTTGATGATCAAACAATACGCTCATGTGTATAATATAAGTCAAACACTTTTCTTAAATTTTAGCGAAAGAATTATTACCTCAGTTCAGGGTCATATGTTCAAAGTAGTATCGCAGAATAAAAATTTTCTTTTCATTACTTACATTAGATACACCAAGTATGATAATATCCCTCCCATCTCATTTTAACCCCTTTCTGTTCAAGTTTCTATTTCCTAATTTTCTTCAAAAGTTAATCTCTACATGATGTTTATCATCACTGTGTCTCTCTTTTCTTTCTTTCTTCCTTTATCAGTTCCCATTCTACCTTTCGGTGTATGAGTTCAGATTTCAGATGATCTTTCTCCAAAAATGTTAAAAATTTAAATTTCTATGCTTCAATGCCTCTTTTATATCTTCTTCCCACTTTTTCTGAGGTCTGCCTTTTGGTCTTTTACCTTGGGCTTTAGCATTGTATACTGATTTAGCTATTCTATTGTCATTCATTCTGTTTACATTCCCAAACCATCTCAATTGATTTGTTTTATCTTAGTTTTTATGCCATCTGCTTTAGTTTGATCTCTTATTGTTGTGTTTCTGATTTTGTCTCTTTTAGTTTTACCTACTACTCTTCTTAGATATTTCATTTCAGCTGCCTGTTCTCTACTGAATTCTCTACTGTCTAAGGTCCAGGTTTCGCTGCCATAGAGGAGAGTAGGACAATAAATTGTATTGTATACTGCCATTTTGGTTTATGTTGACAATTCTTGTTTACCTACAAATGCCTTTCCTAGATGGTTGTATATTGCACTTGCCTTTTTGATTCTCTGGCTGATTTCTTCTCTTAGTTTTCCCTCTGAGTTAATCATTACTCCTAGGTAATTGTAGCTTTGAACTTGTTCTAAATTCTCCTGCCCAATTTAAGATTTTGTGTTTTAGCTTCCCTAGTTACTAGCATTGTTTTGGTTTTCTTTGCATTTACTCTCATTCCTCTTTTATTTAGTTCATTGTTCATAATGTTGATATTCGACTGAAGGTCACTTTCTGATTTTCCAAACAGAACTAAATCATCAGCAAATGAAAGCATTGATACATTTACTGGTTTGAGCTTCCACATACCTACATTCATTTTCTTCATTTTTGAGGATGCCTTTGCGACTGAATCCATAAATGTGATAAACAAAAGAGGACTTAGGATACAACCCTGTCTTACTCCTATATCTACATCAAATTCTGCAGATATGTTTCCAGCTACTCTCACTGCACATGTTGGTTTATTGTAAAAACTTTTAATGGCTTCTATTAAATTTTGCTCTACATTGTGTTCTTTTAAGGAATGCCATAGTTCGTCCCTCCTCACAGTGTCAAAAATGCCTTTTCTTAGTCAATAAAACACAGGTGCAAGTCAATGTTTCTCTCAAGGAATTTTTCTATTATTTGTCTAATTGTAAATATGTGGTCTTGTACACTTCTTCCTGGTCTAAATCCACTCTGATGCTCTTCAATCTGATCCTCTACTCTTTTCCTTAGTCTCATTTCCAGTATCTGGCATATACTTTTCCTGGAACGCTAAGTAGTGATATCCCTCTATAGTTTGAGCATTCCATAGTTGATGCTTTCTTGTGTATTGGTACTACCGTTCCCTTTTTCCAGTCGTCTGGCACCTGTTTGGATTTCCATGCTTGTTGGCATATTGCATTAGTAGTTTGTCTGCCTCTCTCCCTTGGTTTTTAATCATTTCTGGATAAACTTGATCTGTTCCTGGGGCTTTTCCTAGTTTCACTTTTCTTATAGCTGTTTGGATTTCTTCCATTGATATATCTACATCTTCAGCTGTCTCCTCTCGATTACTTGTTACTCTTACTAATTGATCTTTACTCCTTGTTTCATATGTTCTGGAGGGATTATGTAATTGTTGAAAATACTTTCTCCATGTTTCCATGATTTCATGTCTTCTTTCATTATTTCTCCTTTGGCATTCTTAATTTGTCGTATTGGGCATGCTTTGGTCTTTCGCTGCTCTTCATTGCCCCCCAGAACAGCTTTTGATTTCCTTGATAGCTTTCTTGAAGTCTTTGTCCAAACTCTTCCCATTGTTCCTGTTTTGCTTTCCTGACTTCCTCTTTGGCGATAGTTCTTTTATTCACGTAATCTATCCTATCCTCTGGTCTCTTTGTTTGCAAGTATTTCTTCCAGGCATCCTTTTTTTCTTTGATCTTAGTTTTGATATTCTCACTCCACCATGCTGTTCTTTTCCCATCTCCCTTAATTTGTTTCCTACCACAGACCTCTTCAGTACAACTGGAGTGTTTCTTTATTTCATTTGCCACTTTTCTTCTATTGTGCTATCATTCAGATCCATATGTCTTTCACTAATAAATCTTTTTATCCTAGATTGGTATATCCTGTTTTACTACTGGTTTATTTTAGTTCCTCTATTTTGAGTTTAGTAGCTTTCTTCTCTTTCCTTTTCTGTTTGTTTTCTTCAATCACTAATCTCATTTTGGCAATCACTAGGTGATGATCACTAAATATTTCTGCTCCTCTGTTGACTCTTGCATCCAATGTACTGTAAAAAGCTGCTAACTATTATGTAGTCTATCATTGAATTTTCACGCCTGTCTTCATTTACTCTTGTATATTTGTGGATATCTTTTTGAGGAAAAAAGGTGTTGGCTATTTTCATTTTATTCTTTAGCCAAAAATCTATTAGTCTCTCTCCATTTGGAGAAGTTGTTGTCTCTCCTTCTTTACCTATTACTCTTCCTGATGTTTCTATATTGTTGCCTGCTCTAGCATTTAAATCTCCTAAAACCATAAGTTCCTGTTTGTGTTTAGATTCTCTGCAGCTATTTGTAAATCGTTTTCGAAGGTATCTATTTCTTCTTTAGTGGCGTCTCTTCATTAGCCTCCATAAGCTATTAATAATTTAATTTCTCTTCCTTTTGGTTTAATATTTACCTCTAATAGCCGTGGGCTTATAAATTTCCAGCTTTCTAGTAGCTTTTGATGCCTTTTATGCAATAGGAGACCTACTCCTGCTCTAGCTCTATCTTTGACATCTATTTCTGAGAAGATTAAAATATTATTTGGTCCTACATTTTCTATTCCTTGTCCTTTCTTCTTTGTTTCTTAATAGCCAAAATGTCTACTTTGAAATTTTCCATTTCTTCAACTAATTCCAACTCCTTTCCATTAATTGCCCTAACATTCCATGTTCCAAAAATCACAGTCCGTTTTCTTTTCCAGAGTCCTCTTCGAAAGTTCATGCTGGGTATATCATTGTATTATAATATTACTTTGAATCAGGTTGTTTTGGATAAGCAGGAATCAGCCCACTGTAACCTAGGTAGATGGTGGGGTTGCCACCTAGAGGCCCCTACCAGGCCTTGTTATTTTCTGTCAAGGTTAACTCCCTTAGCCTTTGGTCATTCAAGACCAGCCTGCAAGGCAGCAGGTTGTTGTTTTCTGTCAGGGTTAACTCCCCTTAGTCTTTGGTCAGTAAAGACCGGCCTGCAAGACAGCAGGTTGTTTTCTGTCAAGGTTAACTCCTTAGCCTTTGGTCAGCCAAGACTGACCTGCAAGGCAGCGGGAGACTCGGTGGGAGGGCGTGATCATCTACTGTCCACTGCCAGGCTCTTTTTTTCATTGTCTGTCATTCAGCACTAAATCATTACAATTTTGAATCTCAATGGGATTTCAATCGCATCAAACTTTTCAAAATCATGTTCTTTAGGATCAAAGCAGATAGAGATCAAACTGTAAGTAAACTCTTACAGCCTATAACATAACGTAAATCTACCAATGACTTGTTCCAGACAGGGAGAAACACAGCATTGCCAATCTGAATTTGAATTTTCGTTTTATTGCCTTGTGTTTAGCAGACCATTTTGCCTAAAAATGTCAAAAGAAAAACCAGCCTCTTAGCTGGACTGAAGGTTTTGGAAGTGGCCTTCTAGACAAAACAATTAAAATGGGGAAACTCGGCGTCTGTATGCATCTTTCTAGACTAATTACATTATAAACATGATTGGCATATAGATCTAAACATTTTTTTAATCATTCCATTCTGAATCATCATCATGGCATGGCATGGCAAGGCAGGCACAGAGAAGTAGAATAAAATAATTGGTAAACACACCCAGACCACAAGACCAATTCCTCAGCCTTTAATATTGACCAGAAAATAATTGTTCTAGGTCTAGATCTAGATCTAATATCCATTTTCAAGTCTGGCTTATGTTATAAGGCGATATTACCAGTTGTAAAAGTTTGAGGAAGATGAAAAAGGTCCAAAAGTTGTTAATTCCACGTCAACCAACCTATCTTGGTTTATAAACAAACTGAGTCAACCAAATTTCATCGATTATTTTTTAACAAGTTGTAACAATTCGTTCACCATACACTTTTCTTTCAAAATATGCATTCCAGCTGCTAGAGACACGGAACAATTAAAATTGCATTTTGGAATTACATGTACTTCGATAGTCAGTGTGATTTAAATTTCAGACACCATGGACGAAAATACTTGGTTCTGTTTCATTATCTAAACATGTGTGTAAATGACCTAATTCATAATATGCATATATTCTGTTCATATATCGTATCGTGTTCTTGTTTTCACATATTTTTGCTGCAACAACTCCCTTCCCCCACCTCACCCCCCTCCCCCACCACCACACATACACACTGTATGGTATCTCTCTCTCTCTCTCTCTCTCTCTCTCTCTCTCTCTCTCTCTCTCTCTCTCTCTCTCTCTCTCTCTCTCTCTCTCTCTCTCTCTCTCTCTCTCTCTCTGTCTCTCTCTCTCTGTCTCTCTCTCTCTCTCTCTCTCTCTCTCTGTCTCTCTCTCTCTCTCTCCCTCCTCTCTCTCTCTCTCTCTCTCTCTCTCTCTCTCTCTCTCTCTCTCTCTCTCTCTCTCTCTCTCTCACCCCCTTCTTTCTTTATACTCACTCATTTAACATATCACTCGGCGGCATCTCAACATCTTTCACTCATACGATATCTCAAACATCCCATCTCCCCTTCTTTCTTTTTCTGTTTCTCTCCTTCGCCCACCCCATCCACCCCACCTCCAGTTCATCCATGTTTGTTGTTGCTAGTCTAGTTTGTTTTTTTAATCCGTCTCTCCTTTCCTCTAGCCCCTTATTTCCACCTTTTGAGATAACAATATTGTTTATTGCTCATTGACGGTTTCTCCCACCCAGCTGCTCTTGATTGATTGATTGATTGATTGATTATTTTTAGTGTATCATCATCATCATCAGCGTCGTCGTCATTATTATCACCATCATTGTTAGTACGTGTATTATCATTAGTATTATTATCAATCTTAGGAGGAAGCTTTTTAAGTTTCAAATTGATAACATTTTAATAAGACTTTTCAACTAAGCTTGCATAAAGAGTATTGTTATTTTTAGTATAATAGCATGGGGAGAAAATACAAGGGATATAGAAAAGAAGAAATTTAATAGGATACTGAAGGATAGAGAAAAGAAGAAATTTAATAGGATACTGAAACACATAGGGAAACTGATAAATAATGTGTAGCCGTAGAACTTTGAAGATCTGTATGAGAATCAATTCAAGATCAAACTCAGGAGTATACTTAGAGAAAACACCCATCCTCTTTTCCCATACCCAAAACAGGTAGTAGAAGAGGTCAACTTATACATTTGAAATATCGCACTGAGAGGTATTTTAAATCTTTTCTTCCAGTGCCACACGGAATTTCGACTATAGTTAACTTTGAAAGTACTATGGCCTTTCTTACAAATGTTTAAGAAATAGAAATTGATGGATGGAGAATAAATGATTTATGATAATATGATAAATGTGTATGAAACTAAGCTGATTTGTCATTAATTATTGTTTATGTAAATTGTGTCACAGCACTATCTATTTACTCACCTTTTAACTTTATACATATTTCTCCAAAAATCTGTGCATTAATAATTAACTTAAGTTAAACTTGTCCTTGATTTTAAATACATTGATGCATTCTATTATTTTTCAAATGGAAATTGTGATAACACAAATATAATTTCCCATTTTAAAGGATTAATAAAGATAATTGAATTATTATTACTATTATTTTTAATCTTACTATTATTAGTAGTATTATTAGTATTACCCAGTACACCAGTATTTTCTTAAATTCTTGGACAAATTATTCTCATTATTCCATATCAGCAAAGATCTTTTATATCAGTAACCATTATGCCTAATGTCGTGTTTGTAAATGGGTACAAAAAAAAATCATTGGATGTGCATTTGTGTTTCATCGAAATTTATCCCGTCCACCATTGCGGTGATCTCAGGGTGAATTAGGAGGAAACAGCAAGATGAATGATAATTGAAAGAAGGAAAGGAAAGAAGTAGGACCTACCAGAAGCGCACGCCAACCGCCCCGCCATTGGCTAGCGTATTAAATAATTGAGTGTGAAAGCGCCCACATTATGGCCTACTACATTGGAAAACTTCCTTTATTGGAAAGTCATGAACATTGAAAGTGAAAGGTGTGGCAAATATAGGCTATTATTGTGGCAGCTTTGCACCAGAGGAGACTAGAACCACTGAATTTCGTGGGCCACTGCCAAAGCTATCCATAAAATTTTATCTCATACATCTAACATAGTGATATCAATCATATCAATGATAATGACGTCACTATAATAATATCATGGTCATAATTTAATGGTGATTAGATTTAGGCACTAATGATGATGAAGGTGGCGGTTGAAAAGATAGTGGTGACGAGGAAGATGATAGTGACAGTCAGTCACAGGTGGTGGTGGTGATGGAGGGAATAATGATGTCGAGGACAGCTATGACAACTATGACAATGTAGATGAGAAATTATGTCAATATCACTGTCAAACTGACTGAAGAAACAGAAAAAGAAATATACACCTGGTAGCCTGCCTATTCCATTAATTAATGAACACATCTGGAAAAGAAATACTTTAGAGATGCAAGCCTCTACCTCCTTTCTTTTATCTATCATCTTTACCTTCAAAGTTGATCTGCTTCTTCGACTAATAATAATTGATGAAACTCACAAGTTATGTGTTTACAAGTGGCATATTAATTAGAGAATCATAACTAAGTTTTAAATGACTTTGTGAAGATGGCTTCTCGTTTAAATCTTAATCTTATTCATATTGTTGTACAAAGGTGTGTACTGCTTACTGATAATATGGTAATGATTATCCTCAACCTCTTCATTCCAAATCTCCAGTGTTATGAATGGCAGAAAAGTTACATTGACCTGGTTCATGTAGATCTCTGCATAATGTGCTTTACATCGACATTCCTTTCATTCAGGTTTTTTTGCTTTTAATGTAATACACGTAGTGGTTTAGGGCTTTTTTCATTTTAACACCATGTTACAATTGGCACAACAGTTATGTTCACAAAACCTCATTAACATGGATAGAATTCTGCAACGACGATACATATTAATGTTACATAACACCCCCCCCCCCCCAACAGCAACAAAAAGAAAACGAGAATGTACAAACATAAAACAAAACAATATAAAAGAATTACATGTACACCCCCAAAAATAACCCAAAACAAAACAAAACAAAAACTGACCAACCAACAACAAAAACAAGGCAAACCAGAAAGAAGGTAAATTAATTGAATTGTTTTTATTCCTGAAAATCAATACTCAAACTGGTACTGAAATCAAAATATAATAATTTGATCTTCCAGGTGACTCATGCAATAAATGTTATCACATTCACATTCTATGTATCTGATCTCAATCTCACATACACTGCATTATTTATCTTGCTTTTTCTAGTTCTAGGAAAAAAGAAAAGAAATCTTTGACCTGTAACTGTAAGGATAAATCAACCAACTTATTTTCAGTGAAAAAAATAATTAAATTGACAGTTTTATCTCATAGCTTTCTATCAATCACTACTGAAAGAAGATCCATGATTGTTTGGAAAAAACAACACAATCAACGAGAAAAAATACTAAAACAGTGAAGAAGTAAGAAGTATCAATTCAAATCCAACCGCATAATGAAATATGAATAAACATCTTAGGGAGCAGTGAAGGAACAATCCCAATATAAGGTATCATTCATGACCCCAACATTAACTAGCCATGCATTTACATAGCATTAATAGCAACAATATTTGCTACAAGTACAATCTTAGCTGCCCCATCACTCATTGCATAATGTTGATATCCAAATTTTAAAAAGTGAAATAGAGTTTCATTTGAAGATGTAATGGAACTGGGGACAAAATAATTCTTTAAATATTACAATTACATTGCTAAATGTTTTTTGGATTTTTTTGTTGTTTTTGGCTTTATTTACACTGACATTGGTTGCATATAAATGACATTCATGTATCTCCCTTTTAGACTAAAAAGTATTGAGTTTGTCTTTTGAATTACAAAGTCGAATGACACTGACACTTTAGAGATGAATACATAAGAAAAAAATATTAAAAAACTTCAATTGATTACATTTCAACCAACAAGAATAGGTTTAACTACCACTACAAATGTCTTGGAAATAATATTCTTTTTCGATGCATTTATTACCAGTACATATACATGAACCAGTTGTGAAACATTAGGTTTCATACATTGGCCACAAAAAGAAGAATAAAGATTTGAGGAAAACTTAGAATAAAGTAGAAATGTACATACAATCTAAACCCTTCCTATTAACAAATGAATCCAATACTTAATACTTTTCAATATATGGCACTGGGCCAAAGGGTAAATACCAAAGAGCCTCTGGAACAATAACAACATCCAACACATGTATAAAAGCAACTGCCCCCTCCCTCCCCTTTTACCTGTCCCCTTCTGCAACAACTCCTTGACAAAATCCTTAAGAATAAAGCAAAAGCCTCATAAAAGTAAGCAGAAGATAATATCCCTAAAAAAACCTAAACACTAAGAAGAAATAAAAGTGAAACAAGAAAAGAAAAAAAGAGTCTACAGACATGAATTAAGATTACAATTAAAGGAATTAGTATCAAACTATGAATAGGATTTATCAGTTGCTTTACAGTTATACCTCATTTCTTCTTTCATTTTTCACTTTCAAAGCCGTAAGCATTTTTTCTCCATTATCTACATCGCATACAATACAACATCTGACATTCTTGATTTAGACTGAAAAAGTAAATAAAGGCAACACAAAACCAATAACATAAGAACAAGAAAATATTATTAAGTTTCCCTAGATAAATATAAGGGAGAAGACCAAACCAAAAACAAATATAAGAAATAAAAAAACAACAAACTCCAATGAAATAACCTTGATCATATAATCCTTGGTCAATTATGAATATCAGTCTTGTATTCACATTATATTTACAAACTCATGAAATTAATTTTCCAGCCACTCTTTGAAATGCATTAAAATGGTTTTCTTAAATCACAACAGCTGTTTCATTACAAGCTTTTGGAAGAAAATATGCACATTATTAAAGACAATATAATCTGTGGTCAATCAAACAACATTAATATCTTTTAAGACGTTTTGAAGCATGACTTGGTGTTCTACATTTATAAATGCTATTATAAGGGGGGGGGGTGTCTTATGTTTCAACAGTCCTGAGTGCTGATAATAGTAAACAACAGACATAAATATCAATCAATCAAGCAATGTTTATTGGTAATTCTTGCTTTAACAATGGGTGCAAAAAGATAAACCATTTCCTAATTTTGATCCAGGCATTGTGAAAAAAGTAATCTTACTTTCTTAACAATCAATCAACATGTGACATTTAAATGTCATCATTATTGTTGATGCTGTTTTTGTCATTGGAGACTGAAAACACGCACATACACACAACATATATGTTGTAATAAATAATAAAAGTTATAGAATCACTAAACCTGCTATACAATGATGATGAAAACTGTTAACTTGACTGCTGTATAGTTCCATTTATACTTACTGACATATTTGGATATAATGCATAACACAAACAATTACGCTCATAATTTTTCTAACATAATCTCTAAAACTCTTTGTGTTACATTCCGTTGTACGCTGGCCCCTCCTCCCTGTGGACAGACCCAGTTAATGTTCTGACTGGGATCCTTGATATCACAAGTCTTGCAGTGTATGCAGTTTTGAGCGTTAATCTGTAGGCGATGCCCAGAACCGTCTTCTGTTTCTACATATTCATACACACCTGTAAAATGAATGAGATCGATTTGTGAATCATTGAAATATGAAATTACAAACAAGATATATTATGAGAACATGTGCATAAACATTTTTATGCCAATATCACAATATGATAACTAAAGATGATGTCATTTTCAGGATAATAAACAGCAGAAAGTTGATCTTCAATTTCTTAATGTTCAGGTTTTATCAAGCATTCCCTCCACTGATATTTCTCTCATGACACAGGGAATATATTTTTCAAAGAACAAGTGTAACATAATAAAGATATCTAAATGTCTTTTATTTCTCACCAGCTGGGCAAAATCTTTGCTCTGGACCATCAAAAACAGCAAAATTTCGTGCCATTGGAACAGAGTCATCTCTGAGTGTCAAATGAGCTGGTTCATCATGATCATGATTAGTGCCTGTCAAGGCTACAGAGGACAAGAGGTCAAAGGTCACCTCATTGTCTGGCTTTGGATATTTGATGGGCTTGAATTCTGATGCTGGTTTCAGCTTTGCATAGTCTGGGCCTGGTGAATATACCAAACACAAAGAAACAGAAATGTGAGGGAAAAAGAGAAAGTTGAAATAAATCAAATTTTGATGTATATCATGCATCTGATATCTGCATGTAATTGGGTAAACATATGAGCTGTGTGCAAAGAAGATTTTAAATCGTATCAGTATACATCAAAGGAAGGCCTAAACAGCCGCAGACCAGTTTTACCAATAAAAAACGTCACTTCATGGAGGTATGAAGTGGGCTTATATCATTTCTAAAGAATTGTAATGTAATGTCTTTTGATTTGCTTCCTATAGACATTAAAAAATTCTTTCATTTTCCTATAAAATGCATTGAAAAAGATAATGTATGTGTATATTATTTGATTTTAGGAATATTATGTTTAAGATTGGTATTTGAAAATAGCATTTTAATGTTAGAAAGGTTAGCATTTTGAAAATGATCTGTATACAGATTCTACAGGAGCAATTTCAGACAAAGATCAGTCAGTAAAAACATAAGTAAAAACATAAGAAAAAAACTTTTGAAGGATTGGTAAATCATTATGTTGTCATACCTCCATGGGATAATGTTATAGGCTCCTTTCCACGCAGTATGTAGTACACTAGACCAGTGTACGCTAAGCCTCCATAGAGACCCAGGGGTGTATGAAAAGATGGACGGACATTGCGCACAGACTTCAACTCAGGCCATATCCAACTGGATCTGATTTTATCCTCATAACTTACTGGGTCCAAACCTAGAAAGGACATTAAAAGTAAAACAAAAAGGTATTTCTTTAGAGTTTAAAGATATGACACACCTATTTCTTTAACATTGCCTGTATGACATTACATAATGCACTGCAAAAGTCCTAATCCCTCTAAATTCCTGAAGCTAGAGGGCAGCACAGTAGAGACCAACATGATATAGTTATGAACACAAACTTAACCATCTGTCACATTCATTTGACTTTCTATTAAATGGATGAAAAGGTGGGGAGGAAAATGTTTTTAAAAATCAGTTTCAAAAATTATTTTTTTTACCTATCCAGTTTTTTCTTAATTTGTAACTGAACACACAAGGAAAATTTTGTACCAATAGTCGGTGACTTTGAAATCTGGTCTTCCTCTGTCACTGTTTCAAACACAGCCTCCGCAGCAAGCATACCACTCTTCATTGCATTGTGGATTCCTTTGATTTTGGGAACATTTAGGAAACCTGACTGCAGCCCATCAAGCATCCTCCAGGAAATGTGAGCTTAGGAATACTCTGCAATAAATTAAAAAAATTAATTTAAAAAATACTACCCAAAATTTTATTTGGTCTGGTTTGATTGGAATTTATCCCATCCATCAGATGCGGTATCTCAGGATGAATTGACAGTACTGACAGGAAACAGCAAGATTAACGATATGTAAGAATGAAAAGAAAGAAGTATGGCTTACCAATAACATCCACTAAGCACCCACATAACCCAAATGTTTTCAACAATGCATCCCAAATACAAAAAAACCAATTAGAAATGATGAGAAAATCAGCCTTTGAGAATAACTTGATTATTTCATGCTAAGAAAAGCCAAGACTTTTGGCTTCCCATCGTATGAAGAAGGAGCATTTAAAAAAAGAAGTGTTATTTTGGGACATCCATCTGATATATCAGACATTTATGGAAAAATTCTCATGAACTGTGTGATTTGAGTTGTGAAAAATGAGTGAGAAATAGATTTGTCTGTTGAGAATTGAGAAAATATTGACAAAGAGAATAAAAGCTGCCATGACAGGAAACAAAAAAAGACAGCCAGCAGCTGTCATAAAGATTTAAAGAAACTTAACAACAAAGACTACTTGACAGAAGTCCCATCAACAACTATTTTTGCCTAATGTTTCAATGTTAGGAAATATCCTAGATAAGAATAATAACATATGGAAGGCTTGAAAGTTTGACACATTCATTAAAAATGCCTGAAATTTAAAGCAAAAATTGACATGGAAAAGTTTTCTCACCTGGAATCCTCCTTCATTCAGGGCACGGGCACCATAGGCTATCCTCTTGCCCGTTCTAAACAATTTGTCATTGGAGGGATGTGTTTTAAATCTTTGAAACTCTTCAAAAGGATTGAGATAGGGATTTTTGTAGTCCAGGCCAACCTGATATAAGAAAGATGAAGAAATAAAAAGCGTTGTTTTCTTCCTTTTTTGTTACCTTTTCCCTTAAATTATTCAAAGCAGGCAGAATAAATTTCAACATGAATGGTTTGGGGTTTTTTTATACTGATTTCAGAAATTGACCTTATATAACATGTACACATTTGAGTATATCTTAGATAACTTTTTTTTCTATAAGAGATAAATTCAGAAAATGTAATGAGCAAGATAGAATTTCTAAAGAAAAAAGAAAATCTTGCTTACCACAATACCCACTGAAACAAGTGGTGAACTTTCACCTCCCAAATGGTAAAGGAAAGATCCACCATACACTTCTGCCGACTGGAATTGTGAGAAAATATAAATACAAATATTATTATTTTGTCACACTATAAATAATAAAAATATAACAAGTCAGAATGGAATTAGAGTTTCTATGTATTAAGACTAATTGAATAGAGTAGTTTAATTCAATCCACATGAAAAATACAGTGGATTTATTTTTTTATAGCATAAAACATGTGTGAACAAAATTACCAAAGAAGAAGCCATTAAGGAATGGGGGGATGTGATATATCGGTGTCGGCAAAACAAGGTCAAATATCATGTGTTGCCACATTTGGCGATTAACTGCCAAAATACAGGTTTTTACTGCCATTTTCTCAGTCAGTGTTAGGATAATTTACGTCAAAATTTTGATTGTTTTTACCTATCCCCTACAAAATATTTTGTAAAAAAAAATATACGTCATATGAACATTTTTCTACCATGAACTTGTAGATAAATGATCGTTCTACCCGAATATGCAAAGAAAAGAAAATCAACCTTTTGGTCCAAAACTCCCCCCCCCCCCCCCCTCAAGGCAGTGATTTAATCCAATGTCCTACATGACTTGTCTTTTTTGCTAAAGATCCTCATCACAATTCATAACATCACAATTTCATAAAGTCTTGCTCCCTTAATTTTTCTTAGGGGTCTGTATTATACAATATAATTATCTCCCTTTGTTTAAACCTTAATGGATTAAATAAAAAGTACACTAGAGCTTAATAGGACCGAATATATCACACATAGAAATAAAAGTTACTTAAAATTATAGTAAGAACATTCTGCTGACAGAATTTTCAAAAGGGGATAATTGAAAATGATTGGACACACCACATATTTAAAAAGTTATTCATGTATCTTTCTTTTCCAATGTTTGTCAATGGCTCACACAATAGAAAGAATGTCTGTTCTATGTGAGTAGTAATATTTGAGATGATTGTCTTAAAAGCTTTTAAATCAAATGTGGAATAGATTAACATCCATATTACAAAAAACAACACCAAACCCAACTCTGTATACTGTATCATATATCTGGATAAAATAAAACAACTTTTTTAAATACTTATATCTTTGATCTTTGCATTGGTAAAGGTTAAAGGGAACAATAACAACCCCCCCCCCCCCTTCCCAAAACCAATGAAGTGCATGAACAAAATATCTGGCAAAACAACACAAGAGCTCTGCTATGCTCATTACTCCCCCCCCCCCCCCCCCGCCTTTTATACTTTTTTGCCATGGTCAACTGGACGACATTATTATTTACTTCCGTTTTGTATTTTTTAGGTTTTAATGTACTTGTTCTATATGGTAGCTATAGGTGCACCCTGCCGCCTACGTTCAAATATGCCTACCAGCTAAGTAGCAAGTCATGCAGTGCTTGAAGTGAGGGTTGAAATTCTTAGCAATATTTTAAAGGCTGACTATTGGTTCAAACAGTCAATGAAACACTTAAAATAGGGATGGAATATCTACAAATACAACAAAGGGTATATGTTGGGAAAGTGGCCTCCAATCTGGGGGATCCATGATTTCCACGTGTATATTTATGTACATGTCCATATAATGATATGCTACACTGTATGTAAAATACAAACTTGACATTATGATCAATATAAAATGTTGGAGTAATGTATTTTGATAATTACAAGTTTTGGAAGACGAGTTTAAGTCCTCTATGTTGTAATATATCAACATCTCCTATTTTAGACTACACACAGTTTCATGCCCTCGCACAATTGTTAAATATCAAAAGAAAACAACACTCAGTGATAGGACGACTCAAAGCCAGATGCCAAATGACCCATTTAATGCAAAGCATTGTAAGAGGAAAAGAAATAATCAATTTTAAGGCAAAAACAATGACGGAAAGAGCCTTAATTTTTATGAGACATGCTGATGTCAATATTGATAAAATATCTCATACAAGGGGCTACACTTTATGACAGTTTCATTGTTTACAATTTGGTCTCTGTTGTGTAAAAAGAATTTATTTCTTCAGTAATTTTTTCTTCTTTCCTTATAACATTTCAACGTTACTGATATCCCAAACACTTAATGCAGTCTAGCTACATTGTAGTCTTTGATTTTTTTCCATAATAATATCTATTCTTGGATATATGCAGTTCAATTTCCTGGCTTTTAACATTCCCTTTCAGAAATTAAGAGCTCTTTTCTCACAGATCAATTCCACTTCTTCACAGTACAGTGTGTTTTGTGATCATACTGTTCTATTCTGGTGTGTCCTGAGATTAAATGGTGTGAGGGTTCTCATGACAGAAAAAATGACCCCAACAAGAACAAATTGCTTAACAACAACAGAAACTAAAAAAACTTCCCAGAACTGATCTAATCCTCCCCCCCCCCCCCCCCCCCCAGCAAAATCAAAATAAATTACCCCCCCCCCCGAAGTAAAAAGCCAAACCATAAACAAAAAAAAAAAGTACAAAGAAGAGAAAGGCATCACCACAACTACACTGAAATGTTGTCAGTTGCTGGAACAGGTAACTTACAGGGGCAGCTCCTTCAGGTTTATATTAATTTTTATACACAACTCACTGTCCTGCCAAGCAACAAAAAGCTTTTTTATGTGGAGCAGGCACTCACAGGAGAGTCAGTGGAAGAGTGGGCAATTGAAATAAAAGGTCACAGAAACAGAAACAAAAACAACAAAGCTTCAAACTAGAAAGGGCTTCACTCAAGCATAGAGGTACAAGTATATATGGCAGGTCGCGCATACAGGACTCCGCCAAGAAATATAAACAATGGTGGATCACCCAAGCGGGTAAAGTCCAAACCATCACAAGTTTGAATACATAAACATAAATGCAGAACCAAAAGTAATTGGGTAAGCTGATCACAACAGTCACTTTGATAAAAAAAAAAAAGATGGAGGGGAGAGGTGAAGACATAAAAATTCACTCATCAAAACATTATCAACCCTCACTTAAGGAAGAAGAGTTCTACTTCATATCTCACCCTTTTACAGTATATAGTTAATATAGGTACGGTCTTCAATTTACAACTCACAACTCAGTTAATATTTTCAAGGGAGCATCATTGACAGTGAAGTGGACGTACGCTGCGAAGGTAAGGTACGCAACTTTTTTTGCAGAGCAATGCAGACATCATTGTTTACATAACTTAGGAGGTTCATTGCTTGTAACTATGTTCAGCTTTTCTATTTACTTATTTTGGTCATTTCCCGGTCAGAAGAGTCTTAAAGCAACGCTCAACAAAAAGTTGTCTGCCTTACCTACGCTAATGAGTTAATTAAGTAGTCTCACCCTTAGGGGCCAACCACATCATAAAGTAAGACAAATAAACAAAATCAGATAGCAAACCAAACCAAAAGACAACCAACACAATTGAAGCCTGGACAATGGCTCTGATGTAATCAAATTTGTTAATGATACAAGTTTTTCTAGAGAGTAAATGACAAATTTCTTTGTAAAATATTGTGCTGCTGAAGGAATGGTGGTTTGGAAAATGACTTATAATCATATGTATGTAAACATTGCTGAGATCAAACTAGTTTCTTTTTCATTCCACAAATCCTGTATGAGATGACGAATCAGTTTCTTCATGCATGCTACAGTATTCAGACAAATAAATAATTTTTATTGCCTTGATGTTGAGCATGATAAATTAATGCATTAATTGGCTATGAACAAGTTGAAACTGTAATCAAAATGGATTCAAATGGAAGCTAAGCAAGGGAGAAGTTTACAAACTGTAGGATGTGGGCACAGACAACTTCATACCTTCAACTACAGAAGATGAAGAGTAAAGGCATTATGAGATACAGTGATCCAATTAATAAATAACAAATGAAAATAGAAGAAAAAAGCAAAGGAATGTGATGACAACCTTCCCCACCCTTCCCAAAACATAAAACAAGATGAGTACACCCTTAAGCTGTAGAATTAGAATATATATATGTGATTAATTGAAGATTGTGGGGATTAAACAAGACCCAAACAAAACAACTATTCAAAAACAACAAAGCACTACATCAATATATTAAAAGCAACAACACTCAGAGACAGAACAAGGTGACCTGGTGACCCTACCACCAGCAATGTCCAATGGGTTTTTGTTTGTGATACAAGCTAGATTCTTGAGCTTATGTCACACATTTTTAGCGTAATCTTAATTTGCTACAGCCCATTACAATCATATGTCCAGTATAATTGGACACAAAGTAATACTGCACTTGTCCAACTATTAATGAGAGTAATCATACATTGGGTGGAATGCAGACAGCCTTACACCTTGCTAGACATGGGCAGTTAAACAAAAAGTTTTACTTCTAAGCAACGTCAAAGCAATTGAAAATGAGAGTCTATTTATACCCCCTTAGAAAACATCCCTTTGGAATATATTCCAAGAAAAACCCCAAAAGAGACGTTTCACTTACAAATGGCCAGCCAACTGTATGTTCAACCTTTCTGGGTGGTGCAACTCCGGGTCGACTTCCCACAATTCCTTTAGACCTATACCATAAGTTTGAGGTTCACAGTTTTCTCTAGTTTAAAATTATTGAACAGCATCTTAGCCAAGTGTCCATGGCATCCCTCAGCAAACATGGTAACTTTAGCGTGAAGTTCCATACCCCTTTCAAAGTTATCCTGTCAATTTGAAATGAAAAGAACAAGGAAAGTTTATAAATCCAGAGAAAGGAAAAAATAGTCTAAATGTGTACATATATAATGCATTTCAATGAAACACAGAAAAAAGTGAAAAGATATCAAACTGTGTTAGAAAATCAAAACAAAATGAAGGAACAAATATTTTCTCAGTTGGGATAAGATCTTTCTAGGACAAATTAATGGAAAAAAGGACTACACAATACTTGTATTTATTCCTAGTCGGTACAAATTGAATTAACGGAAATCTTTCAAAAAAGAGTTTAGCATGAAAAACAAATCTGAAATGTGTTGAGAAGCATGCTTTTCAAGCTTTAATCAAAATTATTTTTCATTGATCCGAATAATTCAGATCCTAATCCACAAACTTTTCAGAAAAAGTGGAAAGGGGAAAAAGTACATATCCATCAGATACATCTGGAGATTCCAATCAATACAGTTTTATACTTTAAATGGTTAAATTCTATTAGTTTTTATAAATTTCCAAAAGAAAAGAAAAGAAAGATTTAAGTTAGCTCATGTGTGGTTCATCTGTGACGTCTCTTTGGGCTTACCTTGGGGGAACCATCTTTAGCAATTCCTACATCGTTCGTAGCAATTCCTTTCACGCTTCCATCATCATGATACAATACCTGGAAGAAGAGAAGTTGGTAATATTATTATTGGAATAATATATTCTGATGATCAAAAGTTTTGGAATACAAGCTGAAGTCCACTTTGTTGTAATCTTCAGTATCTAAATGCATGCACTATCATTCTTGAAAATTTGATTATTCAATTTTTTCTTGGTAGAATGGGAATGATATGGGTTACTCTCTTTTACTTTTAGTGTTTTACAGCAGAGGATAGAAGCTAATGTTAAGCTGAGTATCATTGACAATAAACAGCAAATTTAAAAGCTCTTACCTCACTAGCTGCGTAGCCAGGATAGATTTCAACCCCAAGTGCTTCAGCCTGTTCTCCAAGCCAGCGCACAAGGTTGCCAAGTCTGATAATGTAGTTACCATGATTGTTAAGGGCATGCTGAAATGAATTATAAAATAATATAAAGCACATCAGTTATGAGCTAGCCAGTACATTACTACAACATTAAGTGGAAGAATATTGAATAAGCAGGTATAGTTTGCCTTCCTCTCTATTCTAAACACTGCACGCAAACATAAAAAATATGAATTCAGTAATGTTGCTTTATGATTTAATTGACTCAATCACATAAAAGGCTATAAATATATACCACTTCAATGCACAACATGTATAGATGCATGCATATAAATATAATTTTGTCTTTCTACAGCTGTGATCTTGCCATTGTGATAACCTCTCATCCTTTTGAGTGGTTAAGAAACAACCTATTGTAGAGATTTTCAAAGTGAGCATCTCAATAGATTGTCATAAAAGGACAAATCAAGGCTCATAATAGTGGTCTCAAACTGAAATTATTTAATTTCAATATCATGAATTGCAAACAATAAGTTTATGTCTTGAAAAGGAGGCAATCAAAAATTTTTTTCAAACTTCGTTTTTCAAAATTAAAAAACAATTCACAGTGCAAAACACACATGTTGAAAAAAATAATTGGAAATAATGGAAATTGGAAATCACCTGGTAAAAGAGGGATTCTCATGCGAGATCCTTTGGTAAGGAAGTAGAATGCATCTTGTTCAACTAGCTGGTGAATGGGTGCCTATAAAACAAGAACATTCAGTAATGATAACATCTTTGTATATAAATTGAAAGGATTGTTCTACTTTCCAAAAATTTTATTTACAAAAACAAAATTGTAAAACAAATGAAAACCAACTTTGAAATTGTTATTGGCAAAACTGAAGCTTCAGTTTAATCATAGATCCTAAATGATCATAAATCAGACAACTTGTACAAATTTGTGTACCGGGTAATGTGAAAGAACGAAAACTACAGAAAAAATTTCCATGATGTTGGGCTCAAAATTAAGTTAAAAGTTATAAAATTATGCATCAATACAAAAGATGTACATAAAACAGCCAATTTTGATGAAATCGTTACAGATATGGTGTTTAGAAATATCAATGCACAATGTATCCCTTCTGTAGCTCCAAATGACTCATGACCTCTGACTGAGCCATTATCATACTTCTGTCCTATCAGTTTGCTTCATTTCACACGACAAAAAGTGATTGATTTGACCCAGTTACAATATAAGGATTCTAGACCCTAGATCTAGATTCCCACACAATCATTATACCTTGAAGAAATGCTCAGGCTTTACAAGAGAATAAATGACAGTGTGAAAGGGACAAAAGATGCTTCTGTTGATGATCAATCTGTTGAATGGTGAAAGGATTACAAGAACGAAGGTGGCTGAAGCTGTATCTAGATCAAGATCTAAAAATACTATAAATCTACAGCCTGTTCAACGTAGAAAAACAATAGATCTAGATCGAAAAATGGACTCAGAACTTCAACTTTGTCACCAGCTCTTTGAGACA
>JAXRKP010000887.1:45000-85000 GCA_037039925.1 Doris montereyensis | reverse complement strand
GATCTTGCCAAATGTAGGAAGAGATTAGGATCAAGAAATTTAGAGCAATCTCGGTCTACAAGAAGTTACCAATCTAACTTGCTCCAATAATGAGGTCTTATTAGATCTTAGCAAAAGTTAAAATTAGGCCTACTCCATATCCATAGAACGAAGTTTAAAGTTTGTTTCTTCCAATCCACCTATAACTCATAACCACAAGATGGAAACTGACATGTCAATTTACTTGTCATCTTCTGTTCTCAGTCCTTTATTGTGTTCGTCTTTTTCGTTTTCATTGCCATTGTTGTCTTCCTTGCTTATCCTCGTCATTTTCTACTATTTCTTTTTTAGATCTTTATCACCTATGGAGCTCTCACCCAAATTAACCTTTCTCGTCTTTTCGGTTTTTGTCATATTTAATATTACGCAAATTTTAGCAAACGAACAAAAGAAAGAAAGACACAAAAAGTTTTTTTCATCTTTCTCCGTCTTTCTTCAATTCCACCTTTCGTAACTTTTCTCAGTAGATGTCTTTAATGCCGACATAACACGATGATATTTCTGCTAAGTTTTTCATCTTCTCCGCCTCCATCGATTTTTTCAATTTTTCACTAAAGGCAATTTTCTCATCTGAGAACAATAAAATGCATCTTATCTTATGTTTCTCTATATTATCTTTGCCTTGTCTTCAATTTTTTCTGTCTGTTGTCCGCTCTTCAATTTTTTTGTTTTTGCAGTCTTTCTTAAATTTGTTTGTCTTTACTGCCTTTCTTAAACCCTAGGTACTATAATCTTGAAAGTATTATAACGCTGTCCGTTTTGGAGCAAATCATTTTTTTCAACTTTGATAGCTGTGTTTGAAAGTCCACTGCCCAGTTCTTCAATTTTTTTTGTCTTCTCCGATTTTTTTACTACAGAAGAATCATTCCATTGTATTTTAATTTAGATGATAAATCTAAACCTTTTGTGATTCTTCACTTTTTAAAATCTTTGTCTTCTTTCTTTATTTTTCATGTCTTTGTAGCCTTTTTTACACCCCTTCTTTTATTTTCTTCAATCTTCTCATTGTGCCTTGTCTGTCTTCCCATCTTCTCCCCTTTTTCATCTTCTGTCTCGTCTGTTCTTCAACTTTTTTGTCTTCCCTATCTCAGTGTTTATCTAAATAAGAATTTTTCGTCATGGTCCAGATAACTAAAGGCCTCCATCATTTTCTTCAATGTGTGCCTGTTTTGAAAAAAACGTACATCAATTCCTTGGATCCCATTGAATTTTAGATGTCCACTGCCCAGTGTTACTTGATCAACAAACAAAACCTGTTTCAATTTTTTCATCTAAGATATGAGCAGAATCTCCTTAGCTTTGAACCATCTTGATAAATATGAGGAAGAATCTTCAGCCGACCGACAGCTTCTTGGCAACACGTCTTTTCCATCCGTCCGTTACGCTTCTTCAACTTTTTCGTCTTCTCCTTCTTTACCGTATAAAATACTTCATCAATTTTGTTTGTACCTCTTTCTGTCTTTCTCACATTATTTTGTCTTTGTGGGCTTCTAGATTTTTTCTCTCAGTGTCTCTCTCTCTCTCTCTCTCTCTCTCTCTCTCTCTCTCTCTCTCTCGTCTCTTCAGTCTTTCTTCAATTTTGTTGTCTTCTCTCTCTCTCTCTCCTCTCCCTCCCTCTCCCCTCTCTCTTTCTTTCTCTCTCTCTCTCTCTCTCTCTCTCTCTCTCTCTCTCTCTCTCTCTCTCTCTCTGTGTCTCTGTTGTTTCTTCAATTTTTTTGTCTTCTCTCTCTCTTTACCGTGTGTGTCTCTCGTCAATTTTTTCATATCTCTTCCATCTTTCTCCATTTTTTTCATCTTCTGCTTTCTCTTCTCTTCTCTATGTCTGTGTCTCATCTCTCTCTCTCTCTCTCTCTCTCTCTCTCTCTCTCTCTCTCTCTCTTTCTCTCTCTCTCTCTCTCTCTCTCTCCCTCTCTCTCTCTCTCTCCTTCTCTCTCTCTCTCTCTCTCTCTCTCTCTCTCTCTCTCTCTCTCTCTCTCTCTCTCTCTCTCTCTCTCTCTCTCTGTCTCTCTCTGTCTCTGTCTGTCTGTTCCCTCTGTGTATTTCTCTTGTCTGTCTATCGGTCTCTAGGTCTCTGTCTCTTCATCCTCTAGATCTTTGTCTGTCTGTCTCTGTCTGTCTGTAAAATTTTCCATCTTTCAACGCCAAACACACACGAAAAATTAAATTTTTTCGTCTTCTCTGTCTTGGTCACACTCCAGCTTTTTGCCAAAAGGAAGAGATGTTTTTGTCTACCGTTACCAATCTAACTTGTCTTTCTTAGATTTTTCCATCACTCTTCAATTTGTCATTTCGTCTAGTTCTTTATTTTGTCTCTCTCGCTTTATCTGTCTGTCTGTCATTTCTCTCTCTATTTCTTTTTCATCTTTTACCTCTCGTTTTTTTCATCTTCTCTCTCTCTTCAATTCTTTCGCTCTTCTTCTGTCTTTTGTCGCTCTCTTCTGCTCTTTTTCCTTCTCCTGTCTCTCGTCTTTTGCTTCTATTCTTCATCTTTGTCCGTCTGTCTGTCAATTTTTTTTGTTTTTGCAGTCTTTCTTAAATTTTTTGTCCTGCTTTTTGTCATCTTTTATTTTTTTCCATCTTCTCATGTCTTTGTAGCCACCTTTTTTTTTCACTTTTCTAAAATCTTTTTTTTTCTTTCTGTCTATGCCTTTGTCACATTTCTCTCTCGCATCTTTTACGTTTTCTCCAATTTTCCTTTCTTAATTGTTTTAATCTCTTCTTTGTCTCTGTCGGCTTTTTTTTTCACCGTTTCTCAAACCTCTGTAATTTTACAAAGAATTTCTCCATCTTTCTTCAATTTTTTGGTCTTTAGGTCTTCTCTCTGTCTTGTCTAAATAATTTTTGTCATCTTGCTTATCCTCGTCATTTTTATTATTTCTTTTAGATTCTCATCATTTTTGTCTTCAATCTTTTATTTTTTTCCATCTTCTGTCTGGTCCACCTTTTTTTTCTTTCCGTCATTTTTCAATTTCTTAATTTTTTAATCATTTCTTCTTTTCTTCAATTTGTTTGTCTTTACTGCCTTAAACCCTAACTTAATCTTGTCTTCCATTTTTTCAATTCTTGTGTTTCGTCTTATCCCTTTTTACCGTCTCTTGTCAATTTTTTGTCATCTTCATCTTTCTACAATTATTTTAGTCTTTTGTAGCCTTTTTTTCTTAAAAATGTTCGTTTTGCTGTCTTTCTCCAATTTTGTCGTCTATTCCATTTCTGCTGCTTGTTCAATTTTTTGTCTTCTCCTTCTTTACTGTCTCTCGTCAATTTTTTCTGCCTTCTCTGTCACTGTCGATTTTCTTCATTTTTTTCCTTCTTCTTCTCTGTCCTTCTTCAATTTTTTCGCTTTTCCATCTCTCTTCATTTTTTTAATCTTCTTTGGTCTGTTTACTGTCTTTCTTCAATTTTTTCGTTTTCAATTATTCGCCTTTCTAAAATTCTTTCGTCTTCTCTGTCCCTCTTCAATCTTTTTTCATGTTCTTCGCTTCACGATTTTCTTCAATTTTTCGTCTTTCTCTGTCTCTGTTGTTTTTATTCAAAATTTTCGACTTCTCCATGTTTGCCGTCTTTCTTCAATTTTTTTTGCCTTTTCCGCTTTTAGCCGTCTGTCTTCAATTTTTTTTATCCTCTCTGTCATTACAGTCTTTCTTCAATTTTTTTCGTCTTATCCATCTTTGTTAAATTTGTCCATCTTCTCTGTTTTTGCCGTTCATCTTCTGGTTTTTTTGTCTTCTTCGTGCTACTTCCATTTTTTTGTCTTCCCCCGTCTTTATTCAATTCTTTTCAGTTCTCTATCTTTGCTTTTTTTTGTCTTTTGTAATTCTTTACATCTTCTCCGTCTTTGTCGCCTTTCTGACTGTTTTGCATTTTCATCACTTAACGTGATTCTTTATTCTTTTAATCGTTGTTTTGTTTCTTTATCTTTCATGTCTTTGTCACCTTTTTTTCTGCTACGCCATTGTCGCATTTCTCCGTCTTTTTCGTCTTCTCCACCTTTCCTTACATTATGTTTAGATCTAGTCTTCCCTGTCTTTGTCGCCTGTTTAAGTTTAAAAAAAGAAAGACCTTAAATTTTCAATTCACTTCAATTTTTGAATCTACATGTATTTGGGTCTCATGACTAGATCTACTTTCAAGTCGAATAATACCTTTTATAGTGGGCCTCCCTAACCGGCACTCGATCTCCATATTTTGAAAGAAAAAAAAACTTAACAAAAACTAGATCTAGATCTAGAATCTAATCTAGATCTAGTCTAATCTAGACCTAGCTTTTACTCCTACAATAAAGAAAAGGACTCATGAGAGGAAGAAAAACAAAGAAAAGGACCCATGAGAGGAAGAAAAACAAAGAAAAACCAGCAGTCATGTTGAAATTCTTTTATTTTCGATTCAGAACTCAAATTTTCTTGTTTTCTTTTATTTCCCCATTGACAAAATTCGTGCGTAACTGGTTTTCACGGGCGCAAGCTGCGCCAACTTTTTAGACCGTATTGCGCATGCGCGGGACTTAGGCAGGGTTTATGTTTACCACTACGCACGCTTCTGTAGTCATCGACAGAGGCGCAACTTGCGCATGGTCTATGTTTACGGCCTTAGTAAGCACGCCTTTTACGGCCGATTAACCGGAGCAGCCGTCAAATACCGTAAATTGAGGCTAGCGTGGAAGCCACTTGGGTTTATTTTAGTGTCTCACGTGATCATCCTTTGTTCAACATGGCGGTCTTCATTCGTTTCCTATCAATACTTTCTTTAGTTTACATTTCTATTACATCTTCCAATGGCGAATTTCTACCGGTCGTAATAAATACCTGGCCTTTTGTTAAAGCCACACAAGCAGGTAAATAGGGGAGCTTGAGGGGACAGCTTCAAATGACCCAGGAGGTTGAAATTGAAATTTTGGCGATTTTTAGGCCAATATTCAACAATACATGTCCTAAAAATCGCCAAAATTATGTTGGATGAACGATGAACCGCAAATCCGGGATGTCTTCTTTATTCTTCATAATAACAGACTGGATTTAACTAAATTTTCGAGTATTTCTATAACTATCAGCATGCATACTTTAATTTAACTAAAAAATATTGGTGGCATGGGGGGTTGTTGAGGGTCAGGGATAGTCATTGGTGAATGTGTGGTCTCGACTATCACTACATGGGAGTCCAGTGAGTGAGTCCTTCTGACATTTAATCACAATCCCTAAAGGCTAACACCCCTACCCCCTACCTAGACACTTACTACTAGCAATCCTTCTCCCCCACTTCCAAATAATGTTGCGTATGTGCTGAAGTCTTTTGAGCACTGCGGAACATTAAAATATTTTGCAGTACATAGTAGTGCATATAAATATATATGTATTGTATCCACTTCTATTTTAATTTTATGATCTATACAGCAACAGTGGTCTCTCCCACTAGAGACAGGGTCTCGGAAGACAACAAAAAGCGGCCTCTTAGTATGCCTTAATCTCTTAGAAGGAGAAAACATGTAGTGTAGTTAGATAATTGCTAAAGTAAATGGGTCTGACGTTTAGGCTTAGAGCTCTCATAGTCAAAGAGGAGATGTATTAAAAAAAATAAGATGCAAATTGAAGTAGTGTGCTTAAAATTTTTTTTATTTGACCCACATCCACAACAAAGGTGATCTCAGGGTTTCGGTAGGATTTTATTTTTTAAATTTTACCTGGACAGCCCTTTAAACAACAAAGGGATCTGTAACGTGCACAGAGTGTTGTGATTCAATTTCTTTTATAAATAATTTTTATTCATCTGCTCTTTTCCTTTTGATGTAGATAGATCTAGGTAGCAGTCGCATTAAGCGTTAAAATGTCTAAATCATATTCAGTTTCAATCTTGACCATCAGTGGTGTCAGTGAAAACATGATTTTTGATAAACCTTGATTGGCAGAGAAGAATTTCTGCAGTCGGTTTCATCTAAGGGACATGACTAAGCTATATAAAAGGGTGAAAAGAGAGTTGGTTCCAGTTGCAGTAGTATTTAGTGACTGTATGAGATGAGTTATAATCATTTCGACTTCTTGCTACTTCAAGACAGCTCGGAAATGGCGAGAACTTGGATTTAGAGAGATTTTGTGGTCAGTCCCAGAGATCTCACTACTTCCAAGTTCCACTGTATCAACATGGGCGGTTTAAATGTCAACGATAATGGACAGAGTGACATTGGACTGGGATCAACCTCAGGAGGGTATAGCATAGATTCTAGGCCTGGCTAACACAATGTAAGTAATATATGTATATATATATATATATATATATATATATATATATATGCATACAAGCACACCCGTAGACGATGAGGATTATGATTTCTCATTTATCACATTCTTGTTTTTCAATAATAATTCAGTAATACATTTATAGAATTCTGAGTTTATAAAACGTTCTTTGTGCGTGAAAGGTTCTGTTATCAGGCCACTAAGAATAACCATATTTTGCATCTAGGTTTTAAATGATCCTAAGATCATTTGCATTTTACCAGAAGTGACCTTTACTTAATGATAATTTCATTGTTTGCTGTCTTTGAGTAGAATGAAACCATTTTCAACAGGTTATATAATTAAAAAGTTAGAATAGTATGGTTAGTTAAGCCTGCCCGAGTAACTTTAGTTTTGAGACCTGACTTGATTTAATAATCGTACTTCATATCACCCAGGGGTATAAATGCTTGCCTATCTGTCACTCTGAATTGGTTGTATTCTTTGTGCTTCAAAGCTCACTGAGAGTATTTGTATTGTGCATGTCCATGTGTATGTAGGTTCTAAAAGATCCCAAGATAATTTTTATTTGAAGAATTTTTTCACTAGATCTGACACTTAGTTATGGAAAATGTCACTGTTTCCCTGTCTTCGACTTCGAGTACATTTTTCATTCTCCTAACCTGCCATGAAACAAGTTTGATAATTAAAAATTTGGAATAGTATGATTCTCACCTACGAGCATAACCTCCACGTCCGAATACTGATTCAATATAATAACTGTACTTGATATCACCCGGTGTGTAATGCTTGTAACTTATAATTTGAGTTTCTGGTTCAACTACAAAGACATTAAATAACATGTTTTTAGGATGTACTTTATCATCCATTCAGATGCATGTGGCTCGTGCATAAAACTCTTACATTAATATTATCCCACAAATTAAAAACAATTGTTTTCACGATTTCATCTTTGATCTGCAGACTTCTTGAAATTATCGCACACAGAAAGAAGAACCTCTTCTAAGAAGTTTTTTCTATTTTCTTTGATATGTCATGGCAAGGACACATAACATTCTTTTCTTTATCATCTTGGTTCACAGCATGGGAAGCTTTACAAAGTGGTTCAAGTGCAGAGGATAGCCTTGTTCATGGTTGTTCTACTTGTGAAATTCTGCAGTGTGATGGCTCTGTTGGATATGGGAGTAATCCAGATGAAGAGGAGAAACCACTTTGGATGCAATGGTTATGGATGGGTACATTTCCTATCATCAGCCAATTTCTTTGTTATGCTCTACATATCTTTTTTTTTGTTGAAAGTTAATTTAGGTGACATGTCGCATAACACTATTTTGGTGGCATGTTCTTAATTGATATAACCAATTCCACATGATTTTTCGAAATCAGAGTCTACTATTTCTAAGTTCATTTAAAAGTTGTCGTTACATTACTAGTATCGACTATGATTATACAACAAATAGCTCTTTTGTCCAAATCCACAGCATCATTGTTTTGTCAATACTTTGTTCAAAACGAACAGTGGGTGCGGCAGCACTTGCGCGCACACTTGTGCGTACACTTGGTGGCATAATTGAAACATTAACTATGCCGGTGATAACAATACTGAATTGACTGTTGGCACTGTTTACACGTTCCAGAAATTTAAACGTTGTAGCAATTATATAAACAGTTATAGATGTATTGTTTAAAAAAAGATTGCCAAGACAGTCAATGAAATTAATCAGTCGATTGTATCAGATGCCAATAATCTTTCAGTTTACGCATTTTATTTCTGAGTCTAAGCCTTTAAATTTCTAAATGTATAGCAATTGATTCAGGAACTGGGTACAATCACACAAATTATGACAGAGACACGAACAAAGTAAGATAAATAGATATAATAGAAGGACATTTCAACTGATTGTGTCAAACTAGTGAACTCAGACATACAGACATACACATTGCTAAATTCATCATCCCAAATTTATAGAATTAGGCCTGGCCTAAGTCACTAGGCCTACATCTAAATCTAGTTCATTTAGGTCAAGTAGATGTATTGTCTGGCAATATTGCTTGTTCTAATTTTCATTTCATGCACTAGAAACATTCATGCATTTCCTTTATCACAAGTTCTTCTTTTCTGTTTTACCTTTACTCTAGTCAAATGTGCTTCTCACATCACTGATAAGAATTGTGCAACTTATTTGAGATTGAAAACAAGACTGTGAGTGGAGAGAAAAATGTTAGTTGTTATAACGGTGAAAAAGTGGTTCTCGTGATGAATTTGGTATTGCACACATCTCAGTTTCAACATTGTGAAGAAGAAAGAAGAACCCAATAGATGCTTTTTTTACGGGGGTAAAATTAATGTTAAGAATTTGTTGAAAATATGGTTTACTAGGCTTGAGGTGCATGTGTGCCCACAGAAGTACATGTATTAGTTTTAATAATAGAGGCCCTTCATGGCTGCCTGGATATATGGCAACTCACATTGCTCAACAACTATGTTACCATAATATTATTAATATTATTTGATGGGAAAAAGGAGTAAGGAAATAACGAGTGTACATATATATTATCCCTTTAACCTTGCTTAACATGACGCGTCACCCAAATAGTCAAATAGTAAAAAATTAGGGTACAGACGCTATTCAAGTGATCTGTTGCCCAAATAGACCATGTCTTTGTTTTATTAAATTAAGGTTAAGTTTGGAAAGTTGGAGATACGATTTAATGGCATAATATATATATTGATTTAGAACTAATTTCATCACTCCTTTCTTTTCATGCTTTTTTTCCTGCCTTTAGTTTTTTGCTGCTGTTTTGCTTGTTCATATTTGATACAAAAAGCTCATTGAAAGAAGAAAAAAGAGAATCAAATGTGTTATTTGAAAGTGCAAAAAACATAGCATCATATATGCAATAAATGATGAGTCATATAAATTTAAAGCCTTTTTAATTTGCATCAAATGGAAAATGAGCTGATTTGCATTTTTATAATTGCAATCATCTTTTTTATGTCTTCAGTTGAAAAGAAAATGAGGCAAAAAGTTTCCATAAATTTTTCATTGAGGCATTCTATTTCTATCAAATATATTGGGTGTTTATATTTGTATCCCATTGATATAGATATAAGATATATGTCACCATATAGGATGTAAAGTATATTAGTCATATGGTCTACAACATTTCACAAATTGTACTACCATAATAATTAGTCAAACTAGCTCTCTGTTTAAAAAAAATCAATTAATGCATACATATTTATTTACATACTCTGTTTCTTGACTGCTTGTCTTTTGCACTTTGCATAATTTTTTCCCCTGTTTCATGTTTTCAAGGGGTACTTTGACGTTGGAGCTGTGGAGATTTAAGGAGAATAAAAAATGCTGTTGGGGTAGCACAGGCAGTTATGCGCTCTCTGAGCACACACTTATAGTTGGGGAATCAGGTAAGTGATATAGAATATTGTGACATTGTGTAAACAAATAGATTTTCTGGACACCATGTATGTGATGACATTTTTAAAATTTCTTTGAAATTAAAGTATGGTAGCCACAGGACTTACACAATGAGGAAACTTATTATAAATTATGTCTGTTTGAAGTTTCAAAGCAGAATTTTTTTTTTATGAAATTTCCATTTCCATCATGAGAATGATAAGTAAAACTAGATTTCATGTAATTTTTTTGAGAAAAGAGGCTAAAGGTCTGGAAATATAAGAACACATTTGGTATGTGTGGAAACAGTGTTGCAAACAGACTGATATGCAACACCTGACTAATGCTCTTCAACTTAAGATTTAAAAAAAGTTTTGGTGCAAATTTGGCAAGGGATGAATGAGTATGAGAGTATTAATTTCTTGTTGAAGTTATAGGTCATGAACTTTCATCCATTTGTAATTCTATATAAAAAAGGTTATCTCTACATTTCTACACCATATTTGACATCTTTATTGTGCAGTGTATTAATTATATCACCATTCTACACCATATTTGACGTCTTTTATGTGCAGTGTCTTAATTATGTCACCATTTCGTACTTCAAGAAAAGAATTTGTCTTACTTTTGACAATCATTGAATATGAAGTATTTTTATAACTGATTTGAAGTGAGAGGTGATGGGAAAATGGAAATTTTATTTATCGATCAAAGATAGATGTCATTGAGTGTCTTCTTCTTCTTCTTCAAAATAGCAGATCAATTCAATTCTTGAGTATTACAGTCAGAGTATATATTTTAATTTAACTCAAAGTGTCAATCCAATTTTGGTGTTAAAGTGATGTGTTTAATTCTGTTTTGAAAGTCTTCAGTGCTACCGTTGTTTTCTTTCTGTTGGCAGTCCATTCCAGAGCTAGGATAAAATGAATGCAGGTGACAATCAATGTTCCAAGATGGAACCATGTATGTTTGACAGCCTGATCTAGTTGTTCTTGTATTAAGTTCAAGCTGAGCTAATGGAATAAACAGTTTGCCATTTATAGCCTTAAAGACAATATTAATTGTATTTCTCGCTCTTTAGTTCTTCTAAAGGTATCCATTCCATTGCAATTGGTTCGTGTTGGTTTTGGTATTTCCTGTAGTCTATGTATAATTGTTAGTTACAAAGCAGGCTGCTTTCTTTTGCACTTTCTCAATTTCTTGTATATATGTCTGTTAGTGTGGGTCCCAGACACAGCTACCGTGATCTAAGGTTGGTTTTACAAGCTGTGTATCACTTGTGTATCACTTCTGTTTATCACTTCTGTGTATCACTTCTGTGTATCACTTCTGTGTATCACTTCTGTGTATCACTTCTGTGTATCACTTCTTTTACAGTTTTGGGACAGTTGTAAATGTTTCTTCTAATAGATACAAAGGAATTTAAGAAATACAGGAGCTGAATAACTTTATTGATTTCTTCTTATTTACTTTTACTATTGAAATATAGAATATATTTTTTTTTTTTTAATGAATTAATTGATAGGGACATATTATTTTGAACCAATATAGCAATTATCATTTATTTCAGCTACTCACTTTGCTGTTGAAATGGGCTTCAAAGAGGAATCTTTAGCAACTAACCATTCCAAAACAATGTACACAAGTTGGATGAAAATCATTGCCAACCCAATTATAGACAGGTAAGATATATTCTATAGTAATTAATGGTGTCACAATGGTCATTATGAAACTGCTGAAAAGAATACATTAGCACTGTGTGGCATAGCTTGCAAGAATTTGTCATGTCATATTAAAGAATGGCATCTATTATTAAGAGTTTTTTTCAAACAATCAGGTTAAAGTGGGAACAATTGGTTGTTGCATACAAAATTATTATCAGAGATTGTTGAGTGATGTTTCACACTATTTTCCTCTGTTTCTCTTTATCACATATTTGAGACATGAAACGGGAACAGGATAACAGTACAGTATAAAAGTAAATATTTAAAGAGGCTGTCAAAAACCGAATTCGCTGACCAGTCTTTCTCTAATGCCACACCCACTGTCTGGAACTCACTGTCTGGAACTCACTGTCTGGAACTCACTGTCTGGAACCCACTGTCTGGAACTCACTGTCTGGAACTCACTGTCTGGAACTCACTGTCTGGAACTCACTGTCTGGAACCCACTGTCTGGAACCCAGAACCCAGAACTCACTGTACAAACTACTGTCAACTTTGTAAACACTGTCTGGAAACAGAACTACTTCTGGAAACTGTCTGAACCCACTGTCATATTATTAGGAACCCACTGTTTGGAACCCAACCCACTGTCTGGAACCCACTGTCTTGGAACCCACGTCTGGAACCCACTTGAACCCACTGTCTGGAACTCACTGTCTGGAACTGCACTTCTGGAACCCACTGTCTGGAACCCACTTTCTGTGAACTCACTGCTGGAACCCACTGTAACCCACTTTCTGGAACTAGAGCATGCCAAGTGGATTAACCCACTGTCTGGATTAAGTGCTAACTACACAACTTTTAAATCAAGTGACTTATTATTATTATTATTATTATTATTATTATTGTTATTATTATTATTATTATTATTATTATTATTGTACATACGACAAAAAATTGTGGGAATTAATTTTTCTTTTTTACCAAATGAGATATTTTTATTCTGGATGTGAACCTAGTGTTGGTAAGTAGGAAGCTAATTTGCTTTGTTTGAATACAAGTGTTTATGCACATTAACTGACATTAGTGAAGAGAAGGATTGAAGCATTTTTTCTTCTTGATAGACATTCATAGATGATTTGTGAGATGATTCTCAGTTTATTTTCAACACGTTGAAGAGGAGGTGCATTACAGTGACGTGGCTCGGATAAGGGCATCTATCGAAGGTGTGAATAGGGGGTGGGGGGGGAGGATTGTCAATTTTCTGTTCTTTGCATATTCACATAGAACGATCATTTATCTACAAGCTTATGGCACAAAAGTGTCCAAAAGATGTATAAATTATTTTTTACTCTGACAGAATATTTTATAGGTGACAGTAGGGAGAAATAGTCAAAACTGGGGTTATTTTACCTAAATGTGAGTGAAAAGATGCCTTTTTAAAAACCCTAGATCTGTGACAATAAACAGCCAATCAGGTAGGACTGGATTTGTTTAGCTATGGACAATACACTTGTCATATTCAAGATCACAGAATAATGGGTAAGAATGACATTTTTTTTGGTATATATATATGAGGAGAAAAATGTGCTTTAGATCTCTGTACTACGTGTTACCTGGAAATCATAGGAAGACATCGCAGGCTTTCCAACCTCTCATTGGCTTTCAAGTCACACGCTAATATTAATATTCATCTGTCAGTGATAAGTTACGACTCTGCTGAGCGATGAATGTCTTAAGGGGAAGGAGGCACAGTGTTGCCTGTCTGTGTGTTTGTAAATACTTAGGAATAGTTGAGTAGAACAAAACGCTGATCATTCTGATGTCTGTCTTCACAAATGATTTTTGGTTCATGCAGAATGTCTCACCAAACCCCAAGAAAAGTTGTGGTCCCTACGCACCAGATGATGACAAATATAGATATTCTCAGAGACCTGCAAGTCACCAAAATGTGGATCAAAGCAATCATGATACCATTGGAATGGTGGTCATTGACAAGAAGGGCTATGTTTATGCTGGCACATCAACCAATGGGATGAACCATAAAGTCCCAGGGTAAGTTGAGATATTTCATGCTTAGCATAACCATTGGTAAACTTAGGTGGTAAGGGAAGAAAGAAAGAGAGTGCCAGCTCTTTTGCTTGTTTTTTGTTGTTGTTTTTTTGTGTGTGTCTTCTGATTAATTTTCTTAAACCTACATGTGCTATGAATAATTGAAGACAACTTAAGAACTTCCCAAATGTAGATTATGAGATATAATATGCAGATGGAGAATTACAGCTTTTGGTTTCAAGAAAAACCTTTTAAGATTTTGTATAACAAAATGCTTATCATTTCCATAAACAATTGAAGGGGTCAGTTCAATAGTGTGCCTATGTCCCTTTTCATGAAGAACAAGACAGAGAGATAATCCTAGGGACTAAATGGAACTCATGCTTCCTGACAAATGTGAAAATGATATGAAAATACATCACGTTTCCAACCGTTTGAAATTTGGAATTCCCAAAGCCAACAGAACCAAAGTTCATGGTTTTTGACATTTATCTCTAAATGACGTAATTGTGACATAGGCACACTATGGAAATAACCCCTTCCATTGTGAAAAGCATAGTATGCGTTTACTAATCTAAGAGAAATGAGATTCTAAGTATTCAAAACTGAGAAGTCCCCTAGAAGATGAAAACAAGACCTAAAATCCAACCTGATTTACAGGTTACGTTTGTTCACATCATCTTTCTTTTGTATGTTTAAAAAAAAAGAAGATGAATATGTCCTGTAAAGTAAGGCTATAGAGATTTGTAATGACTTTTTATGGCTTATCCTCCTGTGCTTTTGAAAGACACATTGTTAAGACAACTTGATATGGTGACTAGTCTGAAAGGGAGGCACCAGCAGCTCAGTAGGTAGAGCATCTGACTACCATCCAGGATGTCTTGAGTTTGATCCCAGGTGCTGGCCTCCTGTCGACCCAGCTGTGAAATGGATAGCTAGGTCTATTCAGACTGAAGGAAAGTAAAGGCAGCTTGAAAAGGAATGGCAAACTATGACATTATGCCGAATGCCTAGAAATATCAGGATTCTTTCTCCTGATTATCAAGTCTGAATATGGGACTTACTTTACTTAGTTTGAAAGGTACTTTTCCACAGTTCTGCACGCTGATGACAAGGTTTCTTTATTTGTAAAAGTTGTATAAGGTAGATTACTTCCTCTTGCTTGTAATTTTAAGCCTCTTTTGTTTTTCTGTATATATTGATTAGAGATGACTATGTAATTTGTGCTTTAGGGAAATTGAATTTAAATATTACTGATACACAGACGTGTTGGAGATTCGCCAATAATGGGGGCAGGTGCGTATGCCTCTAATAAAGCTGGTGGAGCAACAGCAACTGGTGATGGCGACATCATGATGAGGTTCTTGCCAAGGTAAATGCATTGTGTTTTAATCTGAGCATGACATTTCTTTTACACATTTTAAGTGTATTGTTGATTTGTATGATACTCATGTCTCACCTGAATTGGAAGATGCTGACAAGACTTTATATGTCTCTTCAAGACGGCCGCAACTTTTTCAAATTCTCAACATGCTAAATTCATTACATTTTTTGTTTGTTGTTTTTTTTATAATATTGATGCTGAGTAAATTTGATTGCAGACTTTATTTTGATTTACTGATGATGTTTCTATGTCTGTGATATAATCAACCATTTTAAAAAACAAATCCTGAGTCTTTTCATCCAATTAAATCATGTCAGATGTGTGTTTGGAAAACAGAATTTAAATCTATATATGTCAAAAACTAATATGGAACTGGAGAAAATTGATGAAAAAAGGAAAGCAAGAAAAATTCAACTAGTTTTCCTATTCTTAGAGAAATTTTTTATTCCCAAACTCTTGTTTTAAGCACCTCTTTTAAATTGTTCCAGAGCTTTAATCTCCATCATATACCATGAAAAGATGAATGGATTCATAAGTCTATAAGAATTATTTTGTTGTATTGGTACCAATGAAGGCAGAATTCATAATAAATTGATTTGTTCCACCATGCTCTTAACCCTGACGAAAAAAGAAAAGAAAAAAGAAACAGACAAATTTGGATTTCTTTTTGTTTGTGCACAAGTTCAATCGATTGTAGGTAAACTAGTGTATATACTTGCAGGCTAATAGGGGGACTCGGTAGTCCAGAGGCATGGTGTCGGCCTCTCAACCTACAGGTTTTGGGTTCAAACCCCGCCAATTACCCCCCTGTTCCAAATAGGCAGATAGACACCTAGTCCCACCGGAGACGGATAATAAAAAAGAGGTCCTGTGGGCAGATCACAACACGCTGTGCACATTATTGATCCCTTGGCTATTTACAACGCAGTCCAGGCAAAATTAGAAATCTTACCAAAACCCTTGAGATCTACCTTAGTTGTGGATGTTGGTAAATCAAATCAAATAAAAAAATAAAAATAAAAAAAGCAGTCTAATTGTTTGTATTTTATTTGTTTAAAATAAAACCAGTTATCGTGCTGTCTTGGAGATGGAAATGGGCAATACACCAGAGGCGGCTGCCAAACAAGCCATGGCCCCAATAGTGGAAGCTTATCCTAAGTTTAGTGGTGCTTTGGTTGCTGTCAACATCACTGGACACTATGGTAAGCAACAGCTTTTATCACAAGATGTTATGTTACATAATATGCATGATTTTAAACATGGTGTCCTGATTTAAACTAATGACATGGCAACTCGTAGAAAGAGAATGTTCTTCTTTGTTTAATTATTATGATATAATTATTAGGGTTTGTTTTTCGTATGAAATTTTGCAAAGAGAATTGTCTTAGCAAAGGATATATGGGAAAGCGAGTTCTGAAGAGTTGATTTTTACACTGCATGCATTATTTAAATATAGGCTCTTCTGTATCAATTATATAAATTTCATGTCAAGGGCTCCTCCTCCTCCTCCTTTTTAAAAAATTATTATAACAATTATAATTATAGTTATAACATTAGTAGATATGATGATAATGATAATGATGCTACTGTAATTTATATTGGTGCTGCTTGATGATGAGGATTCGAACACAAGACTAACCACTAGGCCACCATTGCCACAAATTATATGCATATAAAAGTGGTCTTGTAATGTACAGTTGTACCAGTACAACGGGAGAGACAGCTCATTAGCAAGACCTTGCCATTTTTAATAATTATAGTAGTTCAAGTTTCTGTGTAAACCTACTGGCATTCATCCCCAATAAATGACATGGGGAAAAAGACCTTTTATAAAAATTTGTAATGACTTCTGATGTGACACATAGCCTATTGATTCTTTATTTTCAGGAGCTTATTGTCATGGTTTTAGCTGGTTCAAAATGAGTGTTGCATCCCCTAAATTTACTGATGTTCAAGTCATTGATGTCCCATGTGTTTAGAATAACACCCAAGAGATTCAATTTTGTCTTTCAACTTTAAAAACCTTAATATAATATTCATACAATCAGATCGATTTACCTTTGCTGTTTTCATGCAAATGATTCCTCATTCTAGAAATAGAAGTGTGAGAAAAAGTTGTAATGTCATCTCATGCTTTATCGTGCATTCACTTCCCATTGTTCTACACATGCGAAGCTGCTGACAATAAAATGAAAACATCTGTATGCTGTGTCATATGCAACTTTAATTACTATAATTGAATACAATCAATTTTCGCTTTTGAAACGGGTATATGGGCTTGAATGACCTTGAAAGAAATTTACATCTGAAAGGGTTATATTATTTTTCCTTTGCTTTCCCTAAGTCAGGAACTTATTTGATGTTGTCAGACAGATATTTCAAATGGCTGAAAATATTCATTTTTTAAATGTTGTGATTGATATGAAGGCAATTGAACAGATATAAGTATTTTTCATAAATATTGGAAATTATGGAAATGTGAAATACAGGAGACATCCTTGCAATGAAAGATTAAATGAGATTTCTGACTTTGGTAGCAACAGTCAATATTTACAGCTGATTTTCTTTGAAGATTGATAAATTGTTGTGTTATAGACAGAGTCCATCAGGCGTGCGAATGGGAAATGATTACAATTAAATGGGCATACATTTGATGTCTAGGGAGAGGAAATGGATGCATAAATTTGATTTTTAACTGTAAACTTTGTTCTCTTTTCTCTGTCGTCTTTTATCTTTCTCAATGATTCTTAGTGCTTTCTCTGTAGTCTTCAGAATTGTTCAATCATAATAAAAACATCATAGTTTGCTTTTCTTGCTTTGAATGATTTCTCTTCTTTGTAACCTTTAGTATGCTTATTCATCTTTCAAGCCCTTCATACTGATTAGAGACCTTCTCTATATTGGTATATCTGTTCTACACCAGATTTTTTCTCTGTCTCGTTTTCGATCTATTCAGCCTTTCATTTCTGTTTCAAATTCCTCTTCATTAGTTGTCGGTTTACTGCAGTATTATTCCTTTTTTATCCCCTTAATCCAGTGACTTATGTACTTGTGTCGTGTCTGTACATCTTTTTCTGTTCATTCATTGCTTTACTCAAGATTCTTAATATAAGTTTGCTCCAATTGTCTCTAGTTTAAAGAAATGTCCTGTTTTATTTTACACTTTTTCCTTACCGCTGATAAGTTAATTTGTGTGTCCATCACATAATAAAAAATATATACGGTTTTTTAAAATTAAAAATGTTTGCAGACTGCTCTGTCATACTGTTGCTGCACTATTGAATATAATGTTGATGTTTATTTACTTTAACATTAACCTAGAGCACTTTTTACTTTTGATACAGCTCTTGCCACTTCATATGATATTTACGTGAAATTAAAGACGATATCTGTCACAAATAAATATTTTAGATATGTTTTAATAGTCCTTATTATGGCATACATCAGTCCTTATTATGCCTTAAAGATTAGTGTTTTTGATTGTCCCCTACTACTAGCATGAGTTTCAAGTAATAATACAAGCAAACATTGAAGTTACATTGTTCAGTGTGTCATTAACATCTATCATATTATATAAGCCTATATCATATGCCACATGCAAAGTTTTACAGAAGATTTAAAAAAATGATTGTGGCAAAATGTCTAGTACTAAAGACCTTTTAAACATGTCTTGAAGATAATAGTATTGCTTGCAGGAATTGCAATTGTGTGAATTGATTGTCTACCATGTTATCAGGAGAATGGTAGCGATATGTAACATCAATAATGATTTGTTATACCAAGTGACAAAGTGCATGTTTCTATGTACGTGTGTTGTAAAATGATAAAAGCTTATTGGCTCCAAAGTTTATGTAAGTGATGCATTCCATAATTTTAATAATCATAAGATTTCTCTTTTTAATGAGTTTGTCTTATTTAAATTTGTTCTTTCTTCTATTATTACTACATGGAGTAATAGTTGCAAAATACAAAATATTGTATGTGTGTAAGAATGAGATAATAATATTTTAAGAGCAATAAAAAAAGAATTGACCAACGAAATAAAATAAGATTACTATGAAATATACTTTTTTTAAAAACAGCTGTTTCCTTTATGAATGAATGTGAAATGATTGCACAAGTGGTTGTACAGCATTTTACCATATATCTTTACTAAGTGATATCACAAAAAGATTACAAATAAACAACAAAACAACGGACTCGTGTCGCCTTGAATATAACTCTTCGGCAGACAACAGATGTGACATTTTGAGTCTAATCCTTCATCAGTCAACAGATGATGTTTTGAGTATAACCTTTCGACAGACAACAAATGTGACATTTTGAGAATAACCCTTCAGCAGACAACAGATGATGTTTTGAAAATAACCCTTTGACAGACAACAGATGTGATATTTTGAGTATAATCCTTCAGCAGACAGCAGATGATGTTTTGAGAATAACCCTTCGACAGACAATAGGTAATGTTTTGAGAATAATCCTTTGTCAGACAAAATATGTGACATTTTGAGTATAACCCTTCGTCAGACAACAAATGTGGGTAAACCTGTTGTTTAGGGTCCTCATCAATTCTTGGCGGCCATTTCGTTTCTTATCGTAGTTTTTGTTTTGTATTTAGGGTATCGAGTAACCGACATTTTAGTATAAACCGTCAAATTTGGACGGTTTTTAGACAACAAACAATGTGGTGACGGTTATCAATCATCTTCCACAATATTAATCAAGATTTCTACTTTTTTTCGGGACGAAATCGTCCAAAAATATTAATAAAGATGCCAAGAGGAAGAGCTGCTGCTACGCATATCGTAGATCCTGCAGAAATTTTGACGCCGCAGGCTGTCAACGCAGAAAACTGGCGTTTTCTGACCTGGGAGTGCAGATCCCACAGCAAGATCCCCTGCAATGCCTCCAGTGGCTAGCAAAACGGGGCCTGGTGAGGAATTGTTATGTATGTTATAATTGCGGCCTACAATGCACGTTACGGGCATACGCCCAGATAATTGACGGACACCGCTGGGCTTGCTCTAAATGCAATGTTCGCTCGTCGGTCCGGGGCGGCTCTCTTTTTTGCCAGGAGCCACCTTCACCTGTGGCAAATTATTGTACTGCTGGTGCAGGAACCTGTCCCAGCAGGACCTCGCGCACGAAGCGCTTTTAACAAACGAATCCCACACCATAGTCGATTGGTGTAATTTTTTTCAGGGACGCTTATGGGAGTGGCTTGCGTAAAACCCACCAGAAATTGGTGGTATGGACGGTAATTGGTGAGATCGACGAGTCCTATTTTTCAAGAGGAAATAGCGGAGCCCGTCACAGAGGTCAGAGGAAATACAACAGAGGTCAGGGAGGGACGGTCGCTGGGTGTTTGGAGGAGTGAGAGGGAGAGCGGACGTTGTTTCCTTGTGGAAGTGGAGGACAGGACGGCAGCAACGCTGACAGCCCTGGTGGAGGAACATATTCTTCCGGAACCAGAATAATTTCTGATTCCGGGCGTGCCTACGGTCGCCTGGGGAATGTGAGGGGCGGCATTTATATGCACGATGCCGTCAACCACACGGAAAATTTCGTGGACCCGGAGGACGACACTGTCCACACCCAGACCATCGAAAATCTGTGGATGAGACTGAAAAGGCTCGTGCGCCATCGATTTGGGACAACAGAGGAGCTTTTTCCCACTTACTTGGCGGAATTTATGTGGAGAAATGCTCACAGAGACAACGAAAGAATCTTCTCGGCGTTTCTGACGGCAATTCGCAGTCAGTACCGACTGCATTAAATGTGAGTATCGTTGTATTCGTACTTTCGATAATCTTCCAAACGTCTATACCGCCTTTTTCTTCCGAAATCTATAAAATCCAAAATGGCCGCCAAGAATTGATGAGGACCCTAAACAACAGGTTTACCCAAATGTGGTGACGTTTTGAGTAATAGTAATACCACAGACGTGATGTATGACCTTTTGGCAGACACCAGCCGTGACGTTTTTAGTATAACCTTTCGCTAGACAACAGCCATGACGTTTTTGTTTGTTTTGATTTTTGGGCGAGTGGGGGGGGGAGTGAGGTGGGGGTGAAGTGAGATGGGAGAAATCAAGAAAGCTATACTAAGCAGGCTAGCTTTCAATAAAACTCGTACTCCATCCAGATATCGCTGGGACCACTATCAAAATACTTGCATTGTACATGACGTGCCTATGTCTTTGCATCTTTCACTGACTGTCCCCTGGCAAAATTAATGAACATTCCTACCAAAACCCCTGGGATTATGGTACATTGGTAGTGGATGGGGGGGGGTGAATCAAGTCAAATCTATCAGCTCTCTTTCTCTCCTCCGCCCCCCCCCCTCTAATGGTTCCAGTATTTTTGCGTACATTCTTACTCACGTTAGTGTGTTGACTTGATCATGTGCGAGTATGCTCGTTCTTTTGAGACAGAAAATTGTGAATTGTAGGCCACGGGGAAAGAAAGGAAAAGCTTTTAAGCTCGAGGAAGAACAGACGTGGAATGAGGAGTAGAACGAACAAACCCAGCAGAGGGGGGGAGAGGAGAGAGAGAGAGAGAGAGAGAGAGAGAGAGAGAGAGAGAGAGAGAGAGAGAGAGAGAGAGAGAGAGAGAGAGAGAGAGAGAGAGAGAGAGAGAGAGAGAGAGAGAGAGAGAGAGAGGGAGAGAGAGAGAGAGAATGCTGAAATATATTAAAACGTAGATCCAATACGATAGTCATTAGGTGACAATCATAATTTGGTGATTTATACTAATACTTTAGCGCAAAAAAGGTCCAGACACTCACTCAGATAGGGCCTTTCTTATATTATAAAACAGAACTACATTTCGTATCTGTCTACTTTTAAGGCTTTAAGATCCTTTTCTAGGTGTCGTATTCTTAGACGATGTTATTAACACAAACATATTCTTGTTTTGTTGAAAGAAAAATAAATTATTTAACTATTAAAAAAACCCTGAAAACCTTTACACGGAAAAGTTTTTTCATAACTTACTCAGGTAGAATTTAGTTAGTTATATACCTTTCGCTCACGATCTTTGAATTTTGTTGTTCGAAAAAATCTGACATGATACACTGACCACTGTGACTATCAAATTTTCAGATAAGAATATTATTTGTCATTTAAAAACAAAGAACAGCTGGCATAGCTAAATGGAGAGTATTAGATTTTTACTTACAATTTTTGGCAATGCCAATATATAGAGCCTCTCTCCCATGAAACGGACAAAAACATATTTTTTACGCAGACTGAAAGTGTCCAGGACGATCTAGATTCTAGTGCACTTTTACCTTCCATTTGTTTTTTTCACTTTGTGGATTAAAAGATAGATCGTGGTTACTGAGCAACCTTCTGCTTACCTTGTATACACACACACACACACACACACACACACACACACACACACAGAGAGAGAGAGAGAGAGAGAGAGAGAGAGAGAGAGAGAGAGAGAGAGAGGGAGGGAGGGAGGGAGGGAGAGAGAGGGAGAGGGAGAGGGAGGGAGAGGGAGGGAGAGAGAGAGAGAGAGAGAGAGAGAGAGAGAGAGAGAGAGAGAGAGAGAGAGAGAGAGAGAGAGAGAGAGAGAGAGAGAGAGAGAGAGAGAGAGAGAGAGAGAGAGAGAGAGAGAGAGAGAGAGAGAGAGAGAGAGAGAGAGAGAGAGAGAGAGAGAGAGAGAGAGAGAGAGAGAGAGAGAGAGAGAGAGAGAGAGAGAGAGAGAGAGAGAGAGAGAGAGAGAGAGAGAGAGAGAGAGAGAGAGAGAGAGAGAGAGAGAGAGAGAGAGAGAGAGAGAGAGACAATGCGCCTACTGAAGGAACGAAGGACAACGTGGATGAGAAGAAAGCTTTTGCCGTTAATCAGGTGCTGTCAAGGCCTCTCCACTGATCTTTCATACTGTTTGTTACTTGAGAGGCCGACTGAGTTGGCTCTTTACTTCACGTTTGCGTTTTGCTGTTTTTTCGTTTCTAGGTTTTTATTTTTTCATTTATGTTTTAGAGAATTGGCAAATGGCAGGTCACACTGACTTGCTTTCAAACAAGAAATGTTTAAAACGTCTTACAATATAAATAAGTTAGACAGATAGTTTTTGCACATTTCGTATGTCTGGGGATGGATAATATTATAATATATTCTGTTCAACATGGCATTATTAGAATAACTGTTATTAGTTATAGGTAAGAACTTCATAGTAACAAACCATTCTTTGTGTGAAAGCTTAAAACATATTCGTATTGGTTAAGACATTCATTAATAATGAGAGTGATAATAATAATAATAATAATAATAATAATAATAATAATAATAATAATAATAATAACAATAATAATAATAATTATAATAATAACTAATAATAAAAATAATAATAAAATAATAATAAGAAGAGGAAGAAGAAGTAGTAGTAGAAAGAAGAAGTAGAAGTAGAAGAAGCAGAAGAAGAAGAAGGAGGAGGAGACGAAGAAGAAGAGTTACAACAATAGCAATAACAACATTGCATCAAATTGAAAACAAAAAGAAATCACAAACGAAAGAAAACAGAAACAGACAAATATAACAGCAACAGAATCTTAACAGTGAGAACCTGTGCCTTTAGCGTCTCTCTCTAATGTTTCAATATCTTATGCCTGCCCACGTGAGCGACATTGTGAGTGAGAACTGACTGGCCCGCTATCAGCTGTAGCTAAAGATCTGGGCTTTCCAACTTCAGGTGTTTGTCAGGTGCACGAAGGCCGAGTTTAGACGACGCATCCCTTGTTGAGTCTGTTCCTGGTGGAACTCTACTGTCTACATGCTCATAATGACGATGCCTCGGGGGGGGAGTGGGGAGTAATCTTTTGACATAGCTTTTAAAACTTTGGGCACCTTTGGTTTCCCATGGCTATAAAGAGTTGAGGGGACAAGTCCCGTGCCTACATACTAAATGTAGATAAATACACACATTAAATATTTAAAATATGCTTTTATTTTTTTTAGTATTGGTACTTTAAGACATGTTACAAATACGCTACTTTATTCAAATATAGCCTTACTGTCAAAGTTAGCTACACTCTACGTATCTGGGTACATTTTGTCGTATATAATTGAAGCGGCTTATTGATCCCGACTGGGGTATTCGCTTCAATGTAAAAAAAATGCCACATTTTGAGCATTAAGAAGAAATATAGTTACATATACCAGCTGCTAAACAACACAATATTAGAAGAAGTGAAGAAAAGTCCCTATTTTGGAATAATAATATCTTGAGGATCTGAAATGGCGAAACCACCTCACAAAAATCACGCAAAGAGCAAGCTACACCATTGGCTCCCTTCGAAGAAACCTGAGACATTGTCCCATAGACTGCAGGCGAAATGCTTATATGTCACTCGTGAGATCTACATTGGAATATGGGGCTACAGTGTGGGATCCATATCTTGAAGAGGACATCTAAAGAATAAAGGGAATCCAGCAACAGGGAGTTCGTTTCATTACCGGAGATTACAGCTCAAAAACACCAGACTGCATGACACAAATGCTCCAGGATCCATACCTCCTCAACCTCAAAGATCGAAGAAAACAGCTCAGACTAGCCTTCATGTTCAAAATGGTCAAAGGAATGACTCCCATCAATTCTCCCAATGGAATTCTTAATCCCAAACGACCCAAGCGCACCATCAAACGACGAAAATTTGAAGATCGCATAACAAATAACATAATTTAGCCCTACGTCACAAACAACACAAGTTGCTATACAATACCACCATCGTATACAAACAACTACATGCACAGAAACTCTTTCTTCATCCGTACCATGGAAACTTTCAGAGGAAGACTGTCACGTCTATAAACTGTCCGTTGTATTACGTCAAGACCGGTTTCTACAACGTATTATTCAGATTCAGATTTAGATCCCTGTCAGAGTAGATAGACCAGCCATAATACTTTAAAAGGCAATACGTAAGGTGAAAATCACCCCCGTGTCTACTATCATCCTACTATTGTATAACATCAGAATGATTGTGTGGTAAAACAAACAAAAACCCAACAACGTAACGATACAGTAAAACAATGCATGTTTAGGATGCAAATAATATTATGATGTCGAGCTGGAGTTCAACAAAAATGTTCGAAACAAGGCAACAAACAACAGTGTTTGGTATGGCGACTTGTATTTCATTTTTATTTTGGCCCTGTCATCGTAAATCAAATACAGAGCGTTGTCTAGATCATCGTAATGAAGATATACATGGAGACCGTTTAGGAGCACACAATGAGCTGACGTGAACCTGTGTCTGATTATGCTGACATTCGATATCAGCATTTGAAACCAGCTATCTCTTAAATGCACCTTTTACCGTTATCAACATTTTGTGTCTAGAGGGAAAACAACAACTCCCGTTTTAATGCATTCCACGAAATCGTTTTTCCCTTATCATTTTATGATGTGCGTTTAAGCCCCCTACCTTTCTTAGCGTGCTTGCATTTTTCGATTAGAAACAGAATCTCATGACGCAAGGGCAACAACCCCCCCCCCCCTCCCCTCTACTCGATATCACTTACGTCTGAAGGGACGAAGATCAAAATGGAGTAACGGCATCCGGCATGGCCGTTTCCATATACGTACAGACGATCATGGTCGGGAAAAGGAGCCATGCAGACGAAAGAGTTTAGCCAACATAAATATGCGTGTCATGTTCACTGCCTCAAAGGGTAGACGTTTTTCATGTGTGGTCATTAAAGAATGAAGGACATGTTATTGTACAAAGACAAGATAATAGCTTGACGCCATTGTATTTCGTAGAGTGGTTGTACAGAACTGTCATATTATTATTAAAAGATGCGGGCCAGGTGGCTGGTAACAGCGAGAACTTACGAGAACAATATGCACGCATCTCTACATGTAACATAACCACACTGAGTGTGCCAAGCTGCATTCAATTTTCTCTTTAGAAAAAAAAAGGTTGGCCAATGACGTGTATGCCAGTAACTGCCAAAGGTCTCTTGTGTCAAGTTCCAAACAAGTAGTGCCGCTTAGCATTGGAGTGGTGTTGAGATGTTTGGCGAATGGCTGCCACTTGGGCGGCCAAATGTTGACCGCAAGATGTTCGGTTGGGCCACATGCGGCAAAGAGCGCAAACTGTCTAGTGCACGCCATTTAAATTATCGCCCATGGCTTTCACTTTCGTCATTTTCATTGAATAGTTAACTGTCAAAAACAACCAATGGAATGTAAATACGTCTGATTCAAGAGAGATCTCAGGGATTTGCACTTCACACAAATGTATGCTGGAATCTATTACTATCATTAATTCTACTTTGTTGAAAAATCACAACAAGTTATAAGCAGAAGCTTATACCATCTACAAAAATGAAACTTGGCATAATAGACTCTAGATATAAATGTTCTTGCGGTTTCGTGTGAGCATATCATTTCATCAGTAAAATAGATATTTTGCAAGAACCCCCCCCCCCCCGTCCCAGAGTCTTTATCACCTTAAACTCATTATGAGGAAGAAGAAAAGTATTTCCGGTTAAACATTGCATGCACCCCTCGGTCGAATAGTAGCCAATTTGTACATCGTCCGCATTTCCACTGGCTAGGTACGACCGGAGAGCTGTAATCTCAATAGTCTACATGGTTGTTGTATTGAAATGATCGCCCGGTTTCAATTCGAGATTTTAGCCGACAGCCGGTATCAAACATACATTGTATTTTTTATCTCTAAACGTGGTTCTGTTTTAATTCCTAGATCAAGAGCTAGAATCTAAAAGTCTCGGAAAAGAGCTTAGGCTACTAATAATCAAATACACATAAACATAACCTATTCACTGCTTTCGTACATACATTTCCGCGTCAGTTTCAACTGTAGACTCAAGATCAATGCATGGCTGTATTGATTTCATTCATCTAGGCAGAACACCGGATTGCAGTTATGAGTTAAGCGCTATATAATACCAGAACTGGGTTTTTCAAATGCATGGGTTGTTCTATGATTATTTATCACAACTCGATGGTTTTAAAATATATCCAACAGAAATTTGACATGCTTTGGATACAAAATGCACTAATACCATCACTAATTTTCGTATCATTCTCTACAGTGGTTCACGTTTTATGATTGTTTGAGTAAAACGCTGCGTTTTATTTTTTCTCAGTGTATTTTACTTGATGCGGCGTCGATGGCCGAGCGGTTAGGCTGCCGGACTGGAGATCATGAGGTCTCGAGTTCGAATCCTAACAAAGCCAGGTCCGATGTTGTGTTCCTTGGGAAAGACCCTTAACACGTATTTTCCTCACTCTACCCAGGTGCACATGGGTACAAGCATTAGCTTTCGAGTAAAACATGCGTCAGACTAGCGTCCTGGCCAGAAGTGATTATCATCACCCGTTCCGCTTCAAACTTTAGAAACCGGGATAAGCTCCGGCTCCATGGGCCATAAGGGCCTTGAAAGAACTTTAAAAGAAACAAACTTACTTTACCACGATGTCGATCTGAAAGAGACGGAGAGCTAGGGGAAAGGAAAATATTACAAGTTGCGTTTTCATGGTTTTCTTGTAAGTTAACTAGCGGTATACTCACACATTGATGATGTCGATGGAAATGCTATTAACTAAAAAAAAAACCCCTACCCAAAAACCTAGTGTATTAATCAAATTGTTAGAGCACAGAAAATGAATACAGTTCTTGTAGCAATTTTTGTATCAAATTGTCAGAGCACAGAAAATGAATACAGTTCTTGTAGCAATTTTTTGTATCAAATTGTCAGAGCACAGAAAATGAATACAGTTCTTGCAGCAATTTTTTGTATCAAATTGTCAGAGCACAGAAAATGAATACAGTTCTTGTAGCAATTTTTTGTCAAATTGTAGAGCACAGAAAATGAATACAGTTCTTGTAGCAATTTTTTGTATCAAATTGTCAGAGCACAGAAAATGAATACAGTTCTTGTAGCAATTTTTTGTAATTAGTTTTATCCGCTCGTCATGACGAGTACCTCGACAGTGCTATGAGGCCTGACATTTACATCTTCATGTTATGAAATATTAAAGATGCCCCATTTTCGTCTTTCTGCGAAGTCACGACCATAATGGTACTAACGTGATACACACAAGAAAAATAAATCTAAGCTTGAATCGGAAGAAAGCATCAGGACCTTGCCGAAATGGAGTAATAATTTGAGTCAGACGAAGAATAATTAAATTAATATTTTTTCACCAACGAATCTGCACTTCATCGACCTTGCTCGATTCCAGGTGTGTTTAGATTCACGCCAGGTGGACGTTTTTATACCTCATAACTTGTCTTCAAAGCAACAGGCTTAGCCATCCGGTCGTCCTTTCAAGACTTGCTTGCTTTCCATGAAGCTTTGAATTATAACGAATGGATTCATAATACGTGGGGTACATGTTCATGTACATGTTCATGTCATTATTTAGCTATATTAATGCTTTCATGTCATTATTTAGCTATATTAATGCTTTCATGTCATTCTCTATGAATAAGTTGCAGTTAATGTCACATGTAGCTACGATTGAAACAAACATCATTAATCATTGTATATAGATTAATCTTTTTTTTATAAATCGATGTCTACATCTATATCTTGTGTATGCATTTATTAATCAATTAGTTTATTTATTTATGCATGCATGCATGTATGTATGTATGAATGTATGTATGTATGTATGTATGTATGTATGTATGTATGTATGTATGTATGTATGTATGTATGTATGTATGTATGTATGTATCTATGTATGTATGTATGTATGTATGTATGTATGTATGTATGTATGTATGTATGTATGTACGTATGTATGTATGTATGTATGTATCATATGTATGTATGTATGTATGTATGTATGTATGTATTTATGTATGTATGTATGTATGTCTCCAATTGACGGTAATCTCCACACTTTTCTTCGGTAATCTCTCCGATTTGATGCCCTGACGTAGCAGTATACGTCGACGTTGACTATGTTATTTTGAAACCACTATGTTATTTTGATACATATTTATGTAGATGCAATAACTATGTTATTTTGATACCATTTTCTTCTGCTTTATCTCTTTTATTTATTTTGGTGTCTTTTATTTTGATACAAACGTTATTTTGCTTTCTTTTGATACCACTATATTCCGTTGACTATGTTATTTTGATACCACTATGTTATTTTGATACCACTATGTTATTTTGATACCACTATGTTATTTTGATACCACTATGTTATTTTGATACCACTATGTTATTTTGATACCACTATGTTATTTTGATACCACTATGTTATTTTGATACCACTATGTTATTTTGATACCACTATGTTATTTTGATACCACTATGTTATTTTGATAACAATTTGATACCACTATGTTATTTTGATACCACTATGATTAAACAACTTGTCTGAATTTCAAAAATGCCAGCTATTTTCTCGAGTATTTAGTATCGAGAAAATACTTGAGACTTTGATAACTTGATAGCATCTGCCAGTCCTAACTGGCATTTTTTGAAAATTCAGATAAGTTGTTTACTCTCTTCCTTATTGCATCGATAAATTTGTAATTTATATAGATTTCCTGCACCTTCAGTGTAAATTTTTGCCTTGATTGATACTTTTGCTTTCATTCATTTTCTATCATTTCTTCTTTTCTAGACCCAGTGAGACCCAGATCTAGTCTTATCTCCTTTCTTTCTTCCCCATGCTCTTTTTTCTCTCTCTCTCTCTCTCTCTCTTCTCTCTCTCTTCTCTCTCTCTCTCTCTTCTTTCTTTCTCTCTCTCTCTCTTCTCTCTCTCTCTCTCTCTCTCTCTCTCTCTCTCTCTCTCTCTCTCTCTCTCTCTCTCTCTCTCTCTCTCTCTCTCTCTCTCTCTCTCTCTCTCTCTATTTCTCTCATTCTCTCTATCTCCTTCTCACCTTTTATTACTTACTTATTTTCATATTTTTACTTCATTCTAGATCTGAACCTTCCACTCTCGCTCATTCTTCACACCCCCCTCTGCTACGTTTCTTATCATCACTGTCTTTTTTTTCTTTCTTTCTCTCCTTTATGTTTTTCTTCTGACATCACATTGTGTGATGCCGGAGGTATTACTTAGATCTAGATTCTAGATATTTCTCGTTTGTTGTCTGACGAAGGGTTATAACCGAAACGTCACGTGTTTGTTCTGTCTTTACTAGTGGAGTTGTCACTTGTTGTCATATTTCGCCTTTGATACTACCATGTTATTTTGATACCACCCCATGTACACAAAAACACTTTAAAGACAGCGGGGCAGGGGGCATGTCGAGATTGACAAAGAAGGACATAAAAAATACTATTGAAGCCTCTTTACCCAATGTAACTCTGGGATTCCCTGTTCGCCATAGAATTGAGCCACAGATATCCGTAAATGGCCTCGAACCAACTGAGGCATGTAAGTGACGACGGTTGCCTTTTCAAGGGCTCTCTCAGACCTCAACAAAATCGATGAATAGAACAAGCCCTATTGATAAAGACGAGATTATACAAAAGCAGTAAATAGAAAAACATCTTTTTGAAGGTGAACATAATCGAGCCCGTTACCCCACGCCGACACCCATCACCTGGCGGTGAAAAAAAGCCCCACTATATGAACTAAGATAATTACGTTTCTTGCAACAACAATAACAACAACAACATCATCATCATCATCATCATCATCATCATCAGCATCATCACCAGCATCAACAATATCAACAACAAAAACAACGACAACAACAACAACAAAAACAACAACAACAACAATAACGACCCAACAACGACCCAACAACAGACACAAACAAATAAATGAAAACAGCACATTTCGAACTTAGCAAATCAAGAGAGGTGCCAATGTGGGCTTACGACAAAGCAATTTTACCCAGACATCCATCTTCACGCCTATTATATTGTTTTAAGCAAAGTTAACTTCCTCCCAACCATAGCATACGTCTTGTGCTTGCAGGATAGGAGTTCAAGGGCTTGTTTGTGCGAGCTTTGATCAAATGGAAGCCTGTGCCGTAACAAAAAGAAGTTGGCCTTCTTCGAAGGAAGCAACCATGGCTACTGCCTGTTTGTATTTTTAAGCTTTGCCATTTGCACGCACCAAATGCCAACTTCACTAGATTGTCTCGTTGGCCTTACAAAGGTCGAAGGTAAGAAATCTGGTTTGTGATGTTTCGTTTGGTGTAGATACGTAATGGAGGGATACATAATGTGAATGCAAAGGGATCAGCCTAGTGAGTCAGTGACACATATGGGAACAGACAACTGTGTGTACCTAGTGTCTTAGAGAGATGGCCCGGATAAAGGGGAGAATAATTGCTCACGTTTCCGTATGACTTAGATAATCAGACTCATCGTCTGGACCGATTATCCCCGTAAGCTTCCCCTTCCTCTTCAATGACAGATATATGGAACCATGCCATTATTTGTATGCCAGCAACCTGAAAGCAATTCACACGCATAGTACATGAACACACATACCCGTTCTCGGTTCATGCACTCAAAGCGTCTATGGAATCCTTAGAAATAAGGTAACGTTTACTTCATGCAAAACATTCATTTATAATTCGTTTGATGCAACATTAAATGAAGACTAAAATCTATAGTATTACAATGTTTTTCTTTCTCTTTTCTTTTAAATGAGTTACTTTAAACTAAAATATTCTTGGATTACGAATATTTATGAATTGTAATCAGGAAAACAACCAACAAAATGAAGACCTGCAAAACGGACAAACACATATGCAAATACAGAAGTCGATAATCTCTTATACAACTTTAAAATTTGGCGAAAGGAGAAAACTATAACTGTCCCTTATTTTACACCCCACCCCCCCCCACTCACCAAAAACAACAACAAACCCCAACAAACCAACCCAACACCCAACAACAACAAAAAATCCCCCCCCCTTTAATAAAAACCAACACAAAAAACAACAAACAAACACAAAATATCAACAATTCAACAACAACCAAAATCACGGAATCGGTCACAAGGCAGCCTAATGCACTCACAGACGATAGATGCGTTTCACATACAAGAGATACAATTTAGAGCCTCAAGTCATATTGAAATTGACCTCAGATGGACGCCAGATGGACACCGAATATTGGAGCAGGCCCAAGGAAACATGCCGGGGAATTGAACGAAAATATACTGTCCTGGGCACGATATAAGATTGGGTATAGTCGCTAATCAACGCCAACGTAAGTTTTCTGGGTCTGAACATAGAAACAGAAAACTACTTTCACATTCACGTCACTAACGTCACTTTCCAGGCACCCCTTGCTCCAATGTTTGTCTTCACGCTTGGAGAAAAATTGGCACGACATTCAAGAAATTGTCTGCATGGAAGAGGGGCGATGCCTTTCATGATAGAATCTCAGTATTGCGGACATAAACAGAAGTTGGTAAAATGCCCGCTCATGATTGATGACCACGCTTTGTATTTAAAGAGTGGCGTCGGTGCTCGAGTGATTAGACTGCTGGACTTGAGATCATGAGGTTCCGGGTTCGAATTCTAGTAAAGTCAGACGTTGTGTTCCTTGGAGAAAACATGCATTTTTCCCACTCGACCCAGGTGCAAATGGGTAAAAGCATTAGTATGGGAAATAAAAACTTGTGAGGTTAGCGTCATGTCCAGGAGGTGATTATTATCACCTGTTCGGCTTCACGCTACAGAAACCGGGATAAATCCGCTTCTTTCGGTTTTGATAGCCATGAAAGAACTTTAATTTTTACATTGTATTAAAAGTGTTTTTGTGCCACTGTTTAATCAAAGAGGGAAGCCAGTTTGTGAATATATTAATCGTGGTATATTGTGATGTAGACAGACATAAAAGAGACTGTTGTGTTTATCTCTAGTACAGGAAGTTGCTGGTTCGATTCAAACCCAAGAAAATATTTTTCAGTGCTGTGGAACACAACACCACTTGTAGAAGTTTTTGCTTTTGAAATGAAGAAGGCCACACTTTGCAGTTTACGCCTGACCTGCAATAAAACTTCAACTGAATAGTCATTATATTCAACAAGCATCCCAGGTGACACCAAGTACGATTATTAGATCGGGTCAGTATTCAATTCTGAGGTTACCCAGGTAGGCGTGAAGGTATTTTTCCAACTTTTAATTACCCGGTATACCCTGTTCAAAATGGTGGGCTAGCTGAATGAAAATGATACTCACACTCACAAAGAGAAACAATGAAGTTTACATTAATTGCAACGACCAGTTTTCTCAAGCAAAAACAATCAGGGGATGATTTAAAGCCTACACGCAAAACATGGTTACTCTTAGTGGCCTATCAACAGAGCCTTTGGCGAACACAGATCGACCAACTCATGCTTATATAGATACTAAAACTGAATAAACAGTGGCATGTGAATTAATTTGGAAGTTATTTTCTTTCTTCATTAGACCTGACACAGGACAAAAACTAGCCGCTTAATTAACTCATCAATCTAAATCTTCCTACTAAATTATCCTTGTAATTGCAAACTATTTCATTTCATAATCGCCATTCACAAAGAGTGTAGACACACAATAAATGGACAGTACGTGAACAACAATCTCGTTAACCCTCCATAATCTCATAATGTAAGTGACATATTATTTATTATTTGTTTGTACCAGTTGTGCATGAATCCTTCATCATAGTTTCCCTCCTTTACCCTCCACCCCAGCCTACACAAATCCCAAAATGTCATCCTGTTATGCTGCACAATGGGGTGGCAACTTTGTCTTAAATGTTTTCTTGTATAACTCTGGTAACCACCCCATGTATGCAAGACATTCTTGTCTAGGAAAGCAAAGTAAATTGTATACGTAAAATGGCTGTTGTGTAAATCATTCATTGGCTAAAGCAAGTTCTAATAATGACACTTGAATTATGGATAAACAAACAACCTTCATTACATGTCTAACATAGTTAAAAACAACAACAACAACAACAACAACAACAACAACAACAACAACAACAACATCCTGTGTACTATGTCGTTCATAAAGAACTGACCGGTGTGGCGAGTACTTATTATTTTACACCTAACCTTAAACAAACATTATCTTGTTTAATCATTAACATTATCTCTCATGTTCAAGCCATATGCCCGAGATTGTAGACCTTCCTCATTTTATATTTCAGTGCAATTTGTAGAAGACATGGAGGGAGAATCATAAAACCATAATTCGTCGTAAACGCCAGTCAATAACTCTTTAATCCCCCCTTTGTTTTGTCGTAAAACCAAATTAAATAAATCGACAATAAGAGCGCGTTCCTTCGATGTGCCCGACAAGACCATACTTTGAGCAATATCTACCTGGAGTTACTCTAGAAATATTGTGGCTTGGCTGATTTAACCAAGCACTGCGACTAGCTCAATTGGCACCTAACGATGCTTATTGCAAAACAGATGACTGTTGCAGCTGCCATTTCCGCCTTTTTGCGATCAGCGTCACACAGTAATTCAAACAATTACGCCCCCTCTTCTTTCGCGCAAAATCAAGGTGATTTCTAGAATGCTCGTGTAAAGACTGGCACGCACCAAAGGCAAAATACCTGTAAATGGGATAAGCCTTTTGCCTATCTTTCTTGACGTATAACCATTATTTGTTGAGTTGGTTTTTACCTTAATTATGATTTACCTCCCCCAACCACCCCCACCCCCTGTCCCCACACGTTTCCTCACTTCACCCATAATCCTCACATAGGCCTAAGTGCTCTTTCGTTTACACTTCTAGTGGTTTCTTTTTTTGGTGGTGTTTTTGGAGTTTTGTTATCTTCCATGTACTAAATCTGGTCTGACATTTGTTTACTAGCACGACTGTGTTTTTCCACCTTTCGTGTAATAGTGTAATAGTAATGCCAAGGTAAAAGAGATCTTCAAAGTTTGTTTGTTGTTGTTATTTTAAAATTTGTTTACACACCATTGTGAGCCGATATCAATCTCTATTTTGTTTTGTTTGTGGGGATGAAACTATCGAAAAGACACGCAAAAGAAAATACAACAACAAAGAAAAACAAATGAAAACAATAACATCAAAACAACAACGAAACAAAACCGAAAAGACAACAAACTCAGTGACCTATTCAAGCGGCACTTAGACTTTTAAGTTGTCTGTGTTTACCAGCAAAAGTACACCCACCATTTCTGGCATTCATCCCCATCCTTCCACACTGTTACTGGTATGTTCGTGATAAACGTTGTATTTATCATGCACACCTCAGACATCATAAAGAGCCATTCGTTTCAATTAGCATCTCACAAAACACACACCAAACCAGCCCATCAGTCATGTTACTCGTATCAACTTATTTATGTCGTCAGTTTGAGTCAGACAGAGGCTGGCTAGATGCTGACTGCCTGGATGGTTGGATATTAATTTGGTTGGTTGTCTGATTGGCTGCTTTGTTATATGGTTCATTGGATAATTGGTTGGTTGGCAGGCTGCTAGGTTATTTGGTTGGTTGTATAGCTTGTTGGTCAGTTGGTTGGTTATTTGGTTGGTCGGTTGGCTGGTTGGTTGCTTGGTTGGTTGGTTGGTTGGTTGTTTGGTTGCTTGGTTGTTTGGTTGGTTGCTTGCTTGGTTGTTTGATTGGTTGATAGCTTGGTTGGTTACTTAATTGACTGCTTATTTAGTTAATTGGTGGGTTGATTATTTGGTCGGTTGTCTGGTTGTCTGCTTAGCTGATTAATTCGTTGATTGGTTGCTGTGTTAACTGATTATTCGGTTGGATAGTTGGTTAGTTAATTGATTTGTTGTTTGGCTGATTGGTTTGGTTGATTGATTGGATGATTGGCTGGTTGACTGTTTGCATTGGTTACTTGGTTGCTTATCTAATTCAATAACGCCTAGGTTTTCCCGATATTTTGACCATCAACACCTAGCTTTCTCGGTATTTTGACCATCAACACCTAGCTTTCCCCGGTATTTTGACCATCAACACCTAGTAACCTTTCCAAAACTGTCAAGGATGTTTATCGACCAAAATGCAACGCCCACTACTTCCTGCGTGTTACTACTACTACTACTACTACTAAAACTGTCAAGGATGTTTATCTGCTGCTGCTGCTGCCATACAAGACTGCTGCTGTGCTGCTGCTGCTGCTGCTGCTGCTGCTGCTACTACTACTACTACTACTGCTACTACTACTACAACTACTACTACTACTACTACTACTACTACTACTACTGCTGTTGCTGCTGCTGCTGCTACTACTACTACTGCTGCGACTGCTGCTGCTACTACTACTACTACTACTACTGCTGTTGCTGCCACCACCACCACTACACTGCTGCTGCTGCTGCTGCTGCTGCTGCTGCTGCTGCTGCTGCTGCCCTGCTGTGTTGCTGCGGGTGCTGCTGCTATCTGCCCACCACCAGCAGCTGGCTGCTGCTGCTGCTGCTGCTGCTGCTGCTGCTGCTGCTGCTGCTGCTGCTGCTGCTGCTGCCCTGCTGCTGCTGCTTCTGCTGCTGCTGCTGCTGCTGCTGCTGGGCCTGTGCTGCTGTTGCCTGCTGTTGTCGCTGCTGCTGCTGCTGCTGCTGCTGCTGCTGCCACTACCATTACTACTACTACTACTGCTGCTGTTGCTACTACTACTACTACTACTGCTGCTACTACTACCACTGCTGCTGCTACTACCGCTGCTGCTGCTGCTGCTGCTGCTCTGCTGCTGCTGCTGCTGCTGCTGCTGTTGCTGCTGCTGTGCCGCTGCTGCTGCTACTGCTGCTGCTGCGACTACTACTACTACTGCACTACTACTACTGCTGCTGCTGTACTACTACTGCTGCTACTACTACTACTACTACTACTACTACTACTACTATTACTACCACTACTACCACTGCTGCCACTTGCTGCTGCTGCTGCTGCTGCCCTGCTGCTGCTACTACTGCTGCTACTACTACTACTACTACAACGCTGCTGCTGCTGCTGCTGCTGCTGCTGCTGCTGCTGCTGCTGCTACCTACCGCTACTGCTGCTACTACTGCTGCTGCTGCTGCTGCTGCTGCTGCTGCTACTGCTGCTGTTGCTGCTGCTGCTAGTGCTGCTGTTGTTACTATTAATACTACTACTACAACTACTACTACTACTACAACTACTATCTTGCTCTAAGCTACGATTGATGCTACTACTACTACTACTAAAAACTACTTTACTACTACAACTCAAGACCCCTACTACTATTTCACTATCGATTTACTACCAGTCACCCGAAATTACTACTACCTACTACTACTGGCTACTACTACTGACTACTACTTACTACTACGATACCATCTGCCTCTCTCGGTTATAGCTACGATGAATATCAATACTACTTTCAACTTCTACTATTACTACTACTACTTCGACAAGAGTTGGATATTTCAACTACTTCAATCATGTGCTGTGCTGTGATTTGAAGTTTTGTTGTGTTATTTTCTGGATTAGATCTGATCTGGTCTGCTCTAATCAAAGCTTTAGCTCTTATAGAATTCTAGGGTTTATCTAGAATCTAGACTTTGACAGTGAACAGTGTAATTTATTTTTACGTACGAGACCTTATCTGGATCTATATCTAATCTAGATCTCTAGATCTAGATCTAGAATCTAGATTAGATCGATACAGTATGTAGGCCTAGTATTTAGTTTTTTTTATGTGATTCACAAAATCAAATTAATTAAAGTATCAGATTTAGAGTGAAGTAGATCTAGATCTAGCAGTAGCTGCAAGCATCATTTAATTTCAAGTCAAATCCTTGAAATCGCTCTTTTCTTTATTCCCAGTTATCAGAGTTAATCCAGATTAGACTTTAATAGGCTGTTGCTCCTATTAAAATAGGTAGGAAGTGTTGTGTAATCCAGGTTGCACTACTGATTTACAGAACTAACCAATCCAAGAAGAAATTTGCCATTTACGGTTTCCAAATGACAATGAAAAATGCTGTAGAATGGTTAGCTTGCCTTCCCAATAAACTTGCCATTGAAAATATCACTGGTAACATGGGAGTATGTACAATTCACTGGCCAGTTGATGTCCCCATACTTGACCTCCTGGAAGTCGGTTTGAAGTACCTGCATTCCATCAGCAGTTTTTATCAACATTCCGCCCTCGTGCACGCCCACTCCAGTGAGCAGCACGACTCCACGGTACAAAGAAATCAACTGTGGAATCCAGAACTGTTGACATTGATGAAATAACTGAATTTCTGAGACGTGATTCATTGTGCAGACAATTTTGACAAATTGTTTCAAGAGCGGCTTAAAAAGGCTTTGTTACTTCTTATACTAACACTTATGTGTTTTCAGTGAAGAGTCGGTTGGGCCAGTGCCTAACTACTATTACTACTACTATTACCACTACTACTACTACTACTACTACTACTACTACTACGACTACTACTACTACTACTACCTCTACTACTACTACTACTACTACTTCTACTACTACTACTACTACTACTACTACTACCACTACCACCACTATACTACTACTACTCGTTACTACTACTATTACTACTACTATTACCACTACTACTACTACTACTACTACTACTACTACTACCCCTACTACTACTACTACTACTACCACCTAATACTACTATCACTACTGCTATTATCACTACTACTACTACTACTACTACTACTACTACTACTACTACTACCACCACCACCACCACCACTACTACTACTACTACTACTACTACTACTACTACTACTACTACTACTACTACTACTACTACTACTACTACTACTACTATTACTACTACTACTACTACTATTATTATTATTATTATTATTATTATTATTATTATTTTATTATTATTATTACTACTAATACTACAACAAATAATCTTGCTCTAAGCACACTACAGTGTCTAAACAAATCTTAAGTCAAATCTGTTGGGAGGAGAATAAAAACAACATTTAACACATATGCCTTAAACAAACATCAAGACAGTCGGGGACCGTGAGTGACGCACGTGATAAGATTCATGCCTATGCATGACTGATGGTGGTTGATGGCTCATTTACGCAAATCTTGGCGTTCAACAGCAGCTGTTTACACAAAACGTAAGTTGTAGAGTTCATTCAGACTTTCCGGTTTGACGACGAACAGCTTACCAATAGAGGGAACGTTGGGCATGAAAAAAACCTACAGATCTAGTAAGCATCTATAACGAGGAGTTTGCCTCCAGAAAATTACTCATGTACGAATCGTTACACTTCCAGCCTTACTTGATAGCCTTTCCCATGTTTCTAAATTTAACCTCAACACATTTTCCTGATTTCTCTCCCTTTGTATCCGTTTTTGTCGGTAAGTGTATCAGTCGGATGGTCAGGTAGCCTGTCAGTGTGCCTGTATGTTTGTCTATCTTTCTGGTCTGTTTGTCTTTCTCTGTCTGCCTGCCTCTCTGTCTATGGTATCAGTCTGCCACTTCTCAAGTTCTTTTTTCAGTCTCTTCTTCATTCACTCAAACCGCTTCTTCCTCCTCCTCCTCATACTCTTATCACAACAAAGTGCCGCCAGGCCTCCGCTTTCATTGCTGCTTGCCTCAGACGTCAATTTCCCTTGTTGTTATAAACCCATTTGCCCATTTCACTCTTTTTTCTCAACCACTTTCCGCTTGTTGACACATAGGACCAGCATCATGAAAACCTACCAGAGGTCATGCGCAAGAGGTGAGATGTACAAGTACTACGACTTTGGGCAAAAGACCAATAACTGAAAAACAATCATGACAAAGCCGAATACAATGGGAAATATCTCAAACAGATAGAAGAAAAAAATCTATTCTGGCAGTAGAATGTCAAATTGTTTACACACATACTTAACCATGTGCCCGCCCTGCTCTCCATGCCTAAATCAATCGAGATAACATATATATCATTGTCTTTTACGTAGAGACGTACATCTACATAAGATTATCTATTCACACATGCATATCATTATGCACGTATTCATTACATGACACACCTGTACGTTCAATTACTCTTTACGCTCCCATCTCTCTCTCTCTCTCTCTCTCTCTCTCTCTCTCTCTCTCTCTCTCTCTCTCTCTCTCTCTCTCTCCTCTCTCTCTCTCTCTCTCTCTCTCTCGCTGTCCACCTCTCTGTGTCTCTTTGTGTCTCTGTCTGTCTTTCTGTGGTCTCTCTGTCCCTGTCTGTCTGTCTGTCTCTGTCTGTCTCTGTCTCTATCTCTGTCTCTTTGTCTCTGTCTCTGTGTCTGTCTGTCTCTGTCTGTCTGTCTGTCT
>JAXRKP010000887.1:35000-40000 GCA_037039925.1 Doris montereyensis | reverse complement strand
CGCCTCAACGTATAACGTATAGCCAGGCGGCCTCTATCCGAGCACCACGCCACGCCACACTGGTGCTCACCCAGTCGTTCATAGCTTTCACGTTCATTCATAAATCGGGGGTGAAACTTTGTTTACTGAGGCTTAACGAACTTTTTTCTCTCACCGTGACCTCGTCATCTTGTGAACTTGCCAAGAAATTGTGGCATGGTAAGATGCGCATGCAGAGCCTGTACATAAGTAAATTCTCTTGATGTCCTGAAACGAATGGTAATTGTTTTTCTTTCTTTTTTTTTTCTTGTTTTTAATTTTTTTTTATCTAAAAGCGTGAAACAATCGCTCACAACAGCTTTGAAGACAAGCTTGCTTTATTCATACAGCTGACGGACTGTCGGAGTATAATTTATGTCTGCGACGTGACTAGAGTTCAACTGTCTTTGTCTAATCTCTTTTCTGTCTTTACGTTGTAAATGTGGTAAAAATGGCGCATTGCAAAGAACTGCATTTTGGAGACAAACGTACTCATACAATTCGTTTAAAAGCAAAACCAAACGCCAAAGCCTCCTCTTTCCAGTATAAAACACAGTTTATTGTCCGTCTCTCCTTCATGGCAGTAACAAGCAAGCCACGTCCCGTGCCTCCCCCCCAACTTAAGAACCCCCCCCTCCCCCATGCGAATGTGGACCCCCGCGATGGAGGGGAGGCAGGGCTGGACATCAAAATCTTTCATTGTAAGAGTCCGGGTGATAGCTTCCTTACAATATGAAATTACATTATCAATAATATGCGTACCTGTATCATCATAACATCTATACCATTAAAAAGTCAATTATTAACATTTAATTGATTCTCCTACTATATGAGGATTAAAGGGATGGCGCATTAAAATGCAATACCGGTTCGTCTGACAATGACGGTGGAGTGACACGGAAAGATACGGAGACAGAGGCAGACATAAAGATTGACATCTAGATGGAGAGACAAAGACAGCCAGAGAGAGAGAGAGAGAGAGAGAGAGAGAGAGAGAGAGAGAGAGAGAGAGAGAGAGAGAGGGAGAGGGAGAGAGAGAAGAGAGAGAGAGAGAGAGAGATAAAGAGAGAGAGAGAGAGAGAAAGAGAGATAAAAGAAAGAGATAAAAGAGAGAAGAGAGAGAGAGGCAGAGAGAGAGAGAGAGAGGAATAGAGAGAGAGAGGGAGAGGAGAGGTGGAAGAGAATGGATGAAAGGAATAAAGAGGGGAAAGAGGGGGGAAGAAGGAATGGAAAATATAGCCAAGTGTGTAAGTGGTTATATTAAAGTTAGTACAGATCGAGTTAGATGCATAGATTAGTAGCTAACCTGCCACGAGATCTTTTAGGCCAAAACATAAAGGGTCGTTTATTTCTAGTCTATCTAAAGGCTGAAATTAGTAGGTGAAAAACCCCAAAACAACACAGTATGTTATTGATGTCGGTACTACAGACAATATATGAAAACTTTCCAACAAAACAATTTCATATGACCATTAAATGCTGCATGTACTAGGGAAGGAATTAAAAAACCGTACTACCATCATTAATATTTTGTCTCAGATGGTATTCGAAGTCAAATATAGCTTCAACATTTTTAACAGTTCCATATTTGAATTTGCTAATGTATAATTTAGCTATCAAGAGCATATGATTGATCTTATTGACTGTACTTTTGTTTACATTAACTTCGTCATACAAAATGCCAAATAAAATATGTATATCATTGAGTCTAAAGTTTAAGTTAAAAATCATTTAAGATTTTTAGTTCAATGCGTTTCCAAAATGTTCTGACGGTCTTAAATTGAACAAAGAAGTGTTCAAGGAAATCTGTTTCAAAGTAGAATTCACATTTATCAATCTCTTTAACTTTCATCTTTGTAACATGATATTTGTAGGATAAATGTTATGCAATATCTTATAATGTAGCAATCTAAGTCTCGATTCCTTAGTGGCTGTGTAAGCCAACAAGAAACATTTGTTAATATCGATATTGAATTTACGTGCCCAGAACTTTTCGGCTCACAGACAAACGTTTTTGTATTCGTTAGAACTAGGCGAATATTTGTTATGTGAGAATTTAGTATGTTTTCAACTATATCATCTTTTACCTCCTGTGGGTTAACCTGCAAAATGGTTGGAGATATATTGCTAAGCATTAATTTCCATTCTATTGGAATACTGTTGAATATTGCGTTGTAATGGAACATTTGTTCTGGATATCGACCTAGCCTTTCTTCAATTTCTTTCATTGTTGCTATGCCAGTTGCAGAACAGATATCTTTAATGAATAATAAATTATTTTGCATGTATTTTTATGTGTAAGGGTTTGTCTTTGTAGGTGATGAATTTATTATTGAAGATACGCTGACAAGGATTTCTTCTGTTGTCAATGTATCTGCTGGTATATTTAGCAAAGGCCTAAATTCTCTCCAAACACTAACGATCTTTTTCCAGAAATCAGAATGTATTGATGTCACATTTTACAGGCATTTTATCCATTCTGATGCTTTAAAGAAAATATTTAACGCCACCCAGATCCTTGAGAGCACTGTTGCCTATTGCCTATCAGAGGAATTATCTGATGCTTTATGAAGTCAATTTAATAAGACAGGAAAATTGCTGTGTCTTAACACTTATCATACCAAGACCCCTTTGTGATATTTTCTTACATAAAGTGGATCTTGTAATTATTTTTTCATATACGCGTTTATTAGAGTTTTTGTGTTTACCATATGAATTTAAAAATCAAAGAATCTATTTCTTTGAGAATATCATCCGGGAGAACAAGGGCCTATAATTGGAAATGTATTTGGGACAAAAGTAATGATTTTGCAATTAAAATTTCCCATATATTGATACATTTCTACGACGCCACCTTTCAATTATTGATTGTATGTAATTTATTTTCCGTATCAATTGAGATCGATTCTTGAAACTTCTTGAGACTGATTGAAATAAAAACATAGTATTTGCAATACAATCTTCCATATTTACCCAACTGATGTTGCAGATATTGTCTACGTAATTTTGTCCAATAAAATCCCTTTACACTTGTGTTTGTTTAGTTTTAAGCCATTTAAATTTCCAAAGTTTTCAATTAATTGAATGCTTTTTACGAGACTTTTAGTGTCGCTTAGTTATAAAGATGCATTGTCTATATGATAATTTTATTGTTCAGTGTATCAATAGGACTAAGACATTTTATGTCGGCGTCACTGCGAATCGTAATGGCCATCACCTCCATGACTAATATGAAAAGAAGCGGGCTGACACAGCATCTCTGCCTTTATACCTTTATGAGTTTGAAAGAAGGATGAGACAAAGTTGTTATTTTTTACACAGCTCTCGCCATCATTCATTAGTGTGGCGATGAGGTGTGTGAAATACTCACCGAATTTAAATAATTTGAGAGTGTTTAGAATTGTTGATTCATCTATAGTGTCAAAGGCACCCCCGCCCCCCCCGAATCCGTTCTACATCGGCAAATTAAATAAAATAAATGGCCAGAAATCATAGAATGGTATTCCAATCCCAATGGTTTCTGATGACGAAACAAGTCAATATTTCAACCTTCTTTTCTGCCTGCGAGCTGCTCATTTTCAAAACACCTTCCCAATAAAGGTCAAGAAATCAACATACTTATAATTATCACAAGTAAAAAGGTACCAGCATTTGTCTTCATGACTCTTTTAAGAATAGAAAACAAGTTGAGGGATGCATCCTCATATTTAACGTTAATAGAAACATTTTATACATTGGACGGGGACGGGGGAGGGGGCGCAGATGGTTTAATTGTTTCACAGACGAGAAAGAAATTAATCTAAATGCCAAAAACCTCTTGAAAACCAGTAAGACAAAACGCTCAGAGCTGCGAGTACAAGCCAATTTTGTTGTTGCTATCAGGTTTCCCCCAAAGAGCTCATATGTAATCCGTTGCCCTCAGCATATAACAGGTCATCTCTTTGCTGCTCTTACCTGTGATATTTGTGATATCGCGTTGTATCAGGTGTCTATCTTTCTTCCATAATTTTTGTTCTTTCTGGCTCTTCCGCAGTCTGTTTACATTGTCTGCTTTCTGTGTTATAGAGGAGAAATAATGTCTGCCTTGAATTTTCTTTAGTCTAGTCTGCCCTAGGAGATGATGAGCAGTTATCAAAGCCATTATTTGGAAGAAGATGAAATTGTGTCCAGTGAAAGAATATAATATAGTAATAGAGACATGAAGTACACGCCAATGAGCGAATAATTACATAGTGATCTGAGGAAGTGGTGTCTGATAACATTAAGGGTAAATAAGTGGGCCTAGAAAGAGGTAGAATGAAAGCTAATTATACTTAGCCTGGCGAATTGATGGATTATTAAAACAGCAAGTTATATATATATATATATATATATATATATATATATATATATATATATATATATATATATATATATATATATATATATATATATGTATATGAAGATTATATAGGTGCATGTGTATGTATGTTTTATGACACACAAAAATGAATGTGTATATTGAAACCCACCATATAGACCACCAACAATAAGATGGACAATCAGCTATAGGTGTTAAGCCCAACAATAAGATGGACAATCAGCTATAGGTGTTAAGCCCAACAATAAGATGGAGAATCAGCTATAGGTGTTAAGCCCAACAATAAGATGGACAATCAGCTATGGTATTAAGCCCAATAATAAGATGGACAATCAGCTATAGGTGTTAAGCCCAACAATAATATGGACAATCAGCTATAGGTGTTAACCCCAATAATAAGATGGACAATCAGCTATAGGTATTAAGTCCAATAATAAGATGGAGAATCAGCTATAGGTGTTAAGCCCAACAATAAGATGGACAATCAGCTATAGGTATTAAGCCCAACAATAAGATGGACAATCAGCTATAAGTGTTAAGCCCAACAATAAGATGGACAATCAGCTATAGGTGTTACGCCCAACAACCAAGTAGAGTGACTCTTCCAGAAACCAGGTTGTGG
>JAXRKP010000887.1:25000-30000 GCA_037039925.1 Doris montereyensis | reverse complement strand
CTGTTTTCACACCGTGCTCCAATGAACGTAAAGTGTTTGATCTTATTTGCGTGATGTCAGATTTTCCATTCAACCTCCATTTTTCACAAGCAGTAAGTTGGTTAGTTCATTACATTTCTTCTTCCAAAACTGCCTTCATTTTTCCTTCTGACTTTTTTACCCATTATTTTATCGTCATGTTCCTTAATCAGTCTAAAGAACACAGTAGATCGCAGTATAGTTTCAATCAGTAAGTCCCTCCCCCCTCTCTCTCTCTCTCTCTCTCTCTCTCTCTCTCTCTCTCTCTCTCTCTCTCTCTCTCTCTCTCTCTCTCTCTCTGTTCTCACATCCTCTCCCTGTGCCCCTCTCTCTGTATCTTTGTCTCTGTCTGTCTTTCCCCGCTCTGCCCCTTCTCTCTTTCTCTGTCTGTCTGCCTGTCTCTTTATGTCTCTCTCCCGTCTCTGCCTCTGTCTCTCTCTACCTCTATCTGTCTGTCTATTTGTCTGTCTGACCCACTCTCAGCTCCCTCTCCCTCCCCTCTCTGTCTCTCTGTCTCTGTCTCTGTCTCTGTCTCTGTCTCTGTCTCTGTCTCTGTCTGTCTGTCTGTCTGTCTCTGATATCTCTCGCTCTCTCTCTCTCTCTCTCTCTCTCTCTCTCTCTCTCTCTCTCTCTCTCTCTCTCTCTCTCTCTCTCTCTCTCTCTCTCTCTCACTCTTCCCTCGAACTTTCACGTGTTTTATTGTCCATGATGCTGTCATGTGCCCATACACTAGCAATCAACATTCATTTTAATCGTCTATTGAGCAATACAATCTGGGATACCAGCTTGCTCACCATCTTTCATATCTGTAGCATGTTTCTGTTAGGAATATTCTCCTTTCTTCTTTCTCTCATGTCCGGTTCTAGTCGAATAATTTAACATTGCACTTTTGTTTCTTATTTGTTTTCGTAGTTTTTAAAACTTGTATAAAACTGAACAGTAACTCCTTTTACTCTAAGATTTACATTTATATACTCAAATATGTCATCTTCTACTCAAAAGCTAGCAAGGTTGACATTTTACATTAACAACTTCTCTTTTACGCTAGAGAGTGATACTTTTTCTAAAATCTACTTTTATACCTTCAAGAGTAACTACTTCCTTATACGTGTCTGAATGCCATGTCTTATTCTAAAACTACTTTTATAATATTCCCAAGTTACTTTTATTTGTCAAAGAGTGGCATTTTTACTCTTAAAGCTACTATTATTTGTCAAAGAGTGGCATTTTCTACTCTTAAAGCTACTATTATTTGTCAAAAGAGTAGCATTTTCTAATCTTAAAGCTACTATTATTTGTCAAAGAGTGGCATTTTCTACTCTTAAAGCTACTATTATTTGTCAAAGAGTGGCATTTTCTACTCTTAAAGCTACTATTATTTGTCAAAAGGTGGCATTTTCTACTCTTAAAGCTACTACTATTTGTCAAAAGTGGGATTTTCTACTCTTAAAGCTACTATTATTTGTCAAAGAGTGGCATTTTCTACTCTTAAAGCTACTATTATTTGTCAAAAGTGGCATTTTCTACTCTTTTCTATTGTTATTTGTCATCAAAAAGTGGCATTTTCTACTCTTAAAGCTACTATTATTTGTCAAATGATAATTATGGTCCACTCTAAAAAGTTAAAGCTAGCATTATGTGCTCAAAAGTGAGCTATCATCTAGTGTAAAGTGTATCTCGGAAATGGAGCCAGGAAGTAGTGACCACAATCGATTCGGTATGTTCCGTAGACCAGACGCTCACGTCTGTATTTCCGACAGACTGGCCAGTCAAAGGGCAATGTTATAAACATTGGTTTTGACATTCTTCCTGGAGGAACAGCAGACGTGTTCCGTGGATTCTTTTAACATTGTAATGGAACTCTAGCCTAGCCCTTCCAGTTACGGACTACTGGGGTGGGGATGGGAAGAAGAAGGGAGGTAACCGGAGTGAGTGAGTTGATAAACATCGCTCCTTTGGGCGTGTGTTTGTTTTTTTATAGGTTTCGCGACGATTTCTTTTTTTTTCTCTCGGACATGCGTTTAATTTCTGATTAGTGTATCTGATGTGGCTACGTGTCGGAAGTTGTTGTATTGTTTATTATTATTATACATACATTTGTCATGTTTGTGGATACTGCTATCTGTGGAACTGTCATGTCTGCATTCCTGAGTATATTGTGACGGGGTATTTCTTTGTTTTCTTTTGTTGGTTTTCGTTTTTCAATTAAGAATGTTAAATGGGTTGTTACGGTGAGGAGGAAGGATATCCCACTGTTTTCAAATTCAATATTGGTTAAATTTCTGGTCTAAGGTTTTGGATATAGTTTCTTTTCTTGTGTGAATATACCTCCCTAGCCTCCCATTTAACTCTTATAATTATAAGTACTGGAATCTAAGAAACAGTATTGATTAAAGAATAAGTTTATATATATATATATATATATATAATATATATATATATATATATATATATATATCTCGTATATTCATATATTCCTCAATATATATATGTATATATATATATATATTGATCGATAGATAATAAATAGAGATAGAAAGACGGGCAGACAAACAGATATATAAATATGTAGATACATACATAGACAGACAAACAGTCAGATAAAATGATAGCTGGATAGACAGACAAACAGATAGGTAGTTAGAACTCATATATCATACGACCATAACAGTCAAATATCTCTAAACATTTATATAGACAGACAGACATTATCATCTCCCATATCTTCTATTTAGCTATGATAGTACCCACATTCCTATATATATGATCTCAGGGTTTTTATATATTGTAAATTTTATATATATATCTTTAACGTATATATATGTCGTGATCTGCACACCGGACTTCCTATATATCGTCCGTCTATATGGGACTATGTTTATCCAGAGGGGGAGAGATAGATTACTGGTAAATAGATAGATAGATAGATAGATAGATAGATAGATAGATAGATAGATAGATATATAGATAGATAGATAGATAGATAGACAGATAGATAGATAGATAGATAGATAGATAGATAGATAGATGTATGGATGGGTGGATAGTTGGATAGATATAGATGGAGGTAGTGGTATTCAACAAATTTATCTTCTTTCAGACTTTAAGAAAATAAAAATTATCTAGTTATTTGAAAATGGACTAATCCCAATCTTTTACATAATCTTTTCTTTCACCCTTTTACATAATATTTTCTTTCACCCTCTTACATAATCTTTCCTTTCACCGTTTTTTACATAATCTTTCCTTTCACCCTCTTACATAATCTTTCCTTTCCCTTTTACATAATCTTTTCTTTCACTCTTTTACATAATCTTTCCTTTCCCCCTTTACCATAATCTTTCCTTTCACTCTTTTACATAATCTTTTCTTTCACCTTTTACATAATCTTTGTTTCACCCTTTTCATAATCTTTCTTTTCACCACTTACATAATCTTTCCTTTTCACCCTTTTGAATAATCTTTTCTTTCAACCTTTTGTATAATCTTTCCCTTTCACCCTTTTACATAATCTTTCCTTTCATCCTTTTACATAATCTTTCCTTTCAGCCTTTAAATAATATTTCCTTTCACCCCTTTACATTATCTTTTTCTTTCACCCTTTTACAAATCTTTCCTTTCACCCTTTTACATAATCTTTCCTTTCACCATTTTACATAATCTTTCCTTTCACCATTTTACATAATTTTTCTTTCACCCTTTTAAATAATCTTTTTCTTTCACACTTTTACATAATCTTTTCTTTTACCCTTTTACATAATCTTTCTTTTAACCGTTTTACATAATCTTTTCTTTCACACTTTTACATAATCTTTCTTTTCACTGTTTTACATAATCTTTTCTTTCACCCTTTTACCTAATCTTTTCTTTCACCCTTTTACATAATCTTTCTTTCACCCTTTTACATAATCTTTCCTTTCACCCCTTTTACATAATCTTTCTTTTCACCCTTTTACATAATCTTTCCTTTCACCCTCTTACATAATCTTTCCTTTCACCGTTTTACATAATCTTTCATCCTGAGACCATCGCACATGGTGGACGGGATAAATTCCAATTAAACAAACCTTTCTCCAAGCAGACAGGCAGACAGACAGACAGACAGGCAGGCAAACGCATATCGGCAGGCAGTCAGGCAGGCGTAAAACAGGGCCTTCACGCTATCTGCTGGCACCGAGCAGGCACAAAACAGGCGTCAGGTGCGGGCAGGCTGGCAGTGCCATAACTATGTTAAGACGATGAGCAGAGATATTTTTATAGGACGCATATGAATGAAAATGTGTGTATACAATTATGTGTGTGTGTGTGTGTGTGTATGTGTGTAATACCTTTTTTCAAAGCTGCGTAATATAGGATAAGATAAGTGTATTGACATTCACATCGCCAATAGTTTGATGGCTGTTTTTCTTTCAAAGCCACGCAATATATTATGATAAGTGTATTTAGAAAGCTACATGTACACCGCGAATATATTATGCTTTTTTTTTGAAGAGTAGATGATGAACATTATTTATTGATTTTGACGATAATGAATGCATGCACGTGCGTAAATTGATATGATTACAAATCCGCATGTCATAAGATCCGTTTAACTCTTGAAAAAACAAAATGTTTGCATTGAATCTGTTTTCCTGCGTACAAACCATTCCCATTCTTGTTTTTCAATGAGTCTATTTATTTTATCAAATGTGTGCGTTTATGTACCCGTACTAATGTCGTCTGCCCTCTTCTGCGTCTTTCAACGTAGCAATCAGCAAGTCAATCATTAACTTGCTAAACCAATCGATCACTTAACTAAATAATCAGTTTGTATGCACTACAACAGTATATGATCCATGTGCGTTGTACATTTGCCGTATTCCCAAAGAAGCAAATGAAACATAAAAGAACAACAACTGTCTTGCAGCGAAAGTATAAAACAGATGGTAAGCGCTTGGATTCAGAGGGACACGATGATGACGATGATGATGATGATGGATGAG
>JAXRKP010000887.1:7500-12500 GCA_037039925.1 Doris montereyensis | reverse complement strand
AGAGAGAGAGAGAGAGAGAGAGAGAGAGAGAGAGAGAGAGAGAGAGAGAGAGAGAGAGAGAGAGAGAGAGAGAGAGAGAGAGAGAGAGAGAGAGAGAGAGAGAGAGAGAGAGAGAGAGAGAGAGAGAGAGAGAGAGAGAGAGAGAGAGAGAGAGAGAGAGAGAGAGAGAGAGAGAGAGAGAGAGAGAGAGAGAGAGAGAGAGAGAGAGAGAGAGAGAGAGAGAGAGAGAAAGATCGTTCTTTATGTCAAAATTAACAATGCAAAAAGGAAAATATCGACTGTCCTATGTTCTAAATGTAAAGATATTCGCACATGTACATAAAGTAGAATACACCACACATGATGATATTTTGTGTTTTTAGTTGATAATGTTGTTGTTGTTGGCAGTTTGATGTCCAGACCAAGCTAAAGACATTGATACCAAAATTCTAGGTCATATTCGATCAGTATATCTAGTAGAATTATGTGAATTGATTTGTAAGGCTAATGACACTTATTGACTGTAGATGTATGAAACTCCACAGCGTTGAGTCCACGTCTAGCAAAGTGCAAGTCTCTGGGATGGCAGGGGTCACCGTGTTCTCCGACGCTGGCAGCGTGACAGCAAATGCTCAGGATGATATTTTCTTTTCCTCTACGGAAGGCGCAGTACGTACATTCGCTTAGATTGATCTTTGAAACAAGACAATAATACGTGTACTAATATAATCAGTTATAATGATGATGATGGTGATAATAATAATGATGATGATAATAATAATAATAATAATAATAATAATAATAATAATAATAATAGTAATACAATAATAACGGTGACATTATTATAAAAATCTCCAATTGTAAGGAACCAAAAGCCGTTTAAAAATACTTGATAGTTTAAATTATATGCAATCATTTTAGATGGTTTCAACAGTGTTAACAGTTTCATTGTCTGTGATTCAACCTCTTAAACTTTTAAAAAGTATATTCTAAACATAAAACCAAAGTTGTAGATATACAAAGATTACGAATGTGAATCGAAAAGATTGTCCGTCCTGGAACTCAGGGAGTGCCGAATTCCATTCCAGTCATTGACATGCTAGACTTTACATAGACGTTTGCCTGGGTTTGCCATTAACCTGAGCTCATTGAAATTACCTAATGAACGTTTTTATGTTTCCTTTGGGCTAATTGATATGCTATGAGCCACTTTTATTATTCATTTCGGATAATTTGAGATGTATAATGAACGTCTTTATCATTCATTTAAGCTAATGGGATATGTATAATGAACGTGTTTATCATTCACTTAGCTAATGGGATATGTATAATGAACGTCTTTATCATTCGTTTAGGCTAATGGGATATGTATAATGAACGTCTTTATCATTCATTTAGGGTAATGGGATATGTATAATGAACGTCTTTATCATTCTTTTAGGGTAATGGGATATGTATAATGAACGTCTTTATCATTCGTTTAGGCTAATGGGATATATGTATAATGAACGTCTTTATCATTCTTTTAGGGTAATGGGATATGTATAATGAACGTCTTTATCATTCATTTAGGCTAATGGGATATGCATAATGAACGTCTTTATCATTCTTTTAGGCTAATGGGATATGTATAATGAACGTCTTTATCATTCATTTAGGCTAATGAGATATGTATGATGAACGTCTTTATCATTCATTTAGGCTAATGGGATATGCATAATGAACGTCTTTATCATTCTTTTAGGCTAATGGGATATGTATAAATGAACGTCTTTATCATTCATTTAGGCTAATGGGATATGTATAATGAACGTGTTTATCATTCATTTAGGCTAACGGGATATGCATAATGAACGTCTTTATCATTCATTTTGGACCATCGTCTTTATCATTCATTTGGACCATCGATACATAATGAACGTCTTTATCATTCATTTTGGACCATCGGAGATACATAATGAACGTCTTTATCATTCATTTATGCTAATGGGATATGTGTAATGAACGTCTTTATCATTCATTTAAGCTAATGGGATATGTATAATAAACGTGTGTATCATTCATTTAGGCTAACGGGATATGTATAATAAACGTGTTTATCATTCCTTGTTAACGGGATATGGATATAATAAACGTGTTTATCATTCATTTAATCTAACGGGGATATGTATAATAAATCATTCATTTGTGTTTATCATTCATTTAAGCTAGTGGGATATGTGTACTGAACGTCTTTATCATTCATTTATGCTAGTGGGATATGTGTAATGAACGTCTTTATCATTCATTTTGGACCATCGGAGATACATAATGAACGTCTTTATCATTCATTTAGGCTAATGGGATATGTATAATGAACGTCTTTATCATTCATTTAGGCTAGTGGGATATGCATAATGAACGTCTTTATCATCATTCATTTAGGCTAATGGGATATGCATAATGAACGTTTATAATGAACGTCTTTATCATTCATTTAGGCTAATGGGGATATGCATAATGAACGTCTTTATCATTCATTTGCATAATGAACGTCTTTATCATTCATTTGGGATAATTGGATATGTATAATGAACGTCTTTATTATTCATTTTGGACCATCGGAGATACATAATGAACGTCTTTATCATTCATTTGGGATCATTGGGTGCATAATGAATGTCTTTATCATTCATTTTTAAATAATGGGATACGCATAATGAACGCCTTAATCATTCATTTGGGATATGTGGAGGTGCATAATGAACGTATTTATCATTCATCAGAGCTGATTGGAGACGTATGATGAACGTATTTATCATTCATCGGAGTTAATTGGAGATGTATAATGAACGTATTTATCATTCATCGGAGTTAATTGGAGATGTATGATGAACGTATTTATCATTCATCGGAGTTAATTGGAGATGTATAATGAACGTATTTATCATTCATCGGAGTTAATTGGAGATGTATGATGAACGTATTTATCATTCATCGGAGTTAATTGGAGATGTATGATGAACGTATTTATCATTCATCGGAGTTAATTGGAGATGTATGATGAACGTATTTATCATTCATCGGAGTTAATTGGAGATGTATGATGAGCGTATTTATCATTCATCGGAGTTAATTGGAGATGTATAAATGAACGTATTTATCATTCATCGGAGTTAATTCGAGATGTATGATGAACGTATTTATCACTCATCGAGGTTAATTGGAGATGTATGATGAACGTATTTATCATTCATCGGAGTTAATTGGAAATGTATGATGAACGTATTTATCATTCATGTGAGCTGATTGGAGATGTATGATGAACGTATTTATCATTCATCAGAGCTGATTGGAGATGTATGATGCACGTATTTATCATTCATTTGGGATATGTGGAGATGTATAATGAACGATGCTTATCATTCATCGGAGTTAATTGGAGATGTACGATGAACGTATTTATCCATCATCAGAGCTGATTGGAGATGTATAATGAACGTATTTATCATTCATCAGAGCTAATTGGAGATGTATGATGAACGTATTTATCATTCATCAGAGCTAATTGGAGATGTATGATGACGGTCCGTTAAAGACCTGTTGCACTTACATGATTATAATATGGCAGTTCAAAGTGCTTTCCGAGAATAATACCGTGAGATTGAAACTTTAGATTTCTGAGATCAATAGTGAAGGTGGAATGAAATAAAAAAAGCAAGAACAAACTACATAGATCTGTATTATGAAGAATTGCGGTTTTGGTGGACAATTGATCAAACCTATCCTACACGATAAAATACTATGCTTGCCCAACATCATTGCCTTTGTTAAAATCTTCTTCTATAACTTGATGTTTTCATTTTAGATTCACATGCAGAGTCCTGAGGTTTTCATCCAAAATCTTCCAAAAACATCGAAATCTTCAACCTCTTCTTCAACATTGCCATCATCGTCGTCATCGTCGTCATCATCGTCATCTGATATTTATCAGTTGTGTGCCTGTGGAAATGGAAAATTGTTTTTTAGCCTCTGCAAAGGGGATTGTAGAAGGAGAGCGAGAGTGATATTGTGGTAACTGAAAGTGAAAAAATACTCAAGAAAATGTATCGTATATAAAAGGAGTTGTTTGTTGTGTTACTATTATTATAATTATTATTGATGATTCTTGTCATAAAAAGACCTCTGTTTATTTTTAGAACTTATCTTGTTCAATATATAAATTCTCACAAGATGCAGATTAAATACGGTGAGATCACGTTAATGTTTTGTGTGCATATGTCCATTTTAATGTAATTATGATTTTTTTGCACATTGATTGACTTCAGTCGTAGCCGACTATGTCATTGGATGGCAATTTTATAGACTTCATAGCTAACAAAACTCATGTTGATTGAAGTTCTTGATAGAAGTACAAGTCTAGATCTAACATTGTAATGAATGGATGGAAAGCATGGGAGAGAGAAAGAGAGAGAGAGAGAGAGAGAGAGAGAGAGAGAGAGAGAGAGAGAGAGAGAGAGAGAGAGAGAGAGAGAGAGAGAGAGAGAGAGAGAGAGAGAGAGAGAGAGAGAGAGAGAGAGACAGAGAGAGAGAGAGAGAGAGAGAGTGAGAGAGAGAGAGAGAGAGAGAGAGAGAGAGAGAGAGAGAGAGAGAGAGAGAGAGAGAGAGAGAGAGAGAGAGAGAGAGAGAGAGAGAGAGAGAGACAGAGAGAGAGAGAGACAGAGAGAGAGAGAGAGAGAGAGAGAGAGAGAGAGAGAGAGAGAGAGAGAGAGAGAGAGAGAGAGAGAGAGAGAGAGAGAGACAGAGACAGAGGAACAGAGACAGAGACAGAGACAGAGACAGAGACAGAGACATAGACATAGACAGAGACAGAGGCAGAGACAGAGACAGAGACAGAAACAGAGACAGAGGAGAGAGAGAGAGAGAGAGAGAGAGAGAGAGAGAGAGAGAGAGAGAGAGAGAGAGAGAGAGAGAGAGAGAGAGAGAGAGAGAGAGAGAGAGAGAGAGAGAGAGAGGGAGAGAGGAGAGGAGAGAGAGAGAGA
>JAXRKP010000886.1:185000-201854 GCA_037039925.1 Doris montereyensis | reverse complement strand
AGTGTATGTGTTATATATTATTACAGGTCGGCCTTCTACTACTGCTTACTACCTCATGATTATTGATTTGTTTCAAGGTCACATTACTTTAGCGCTATTCACATCTTTAGTAGAACGTTTCAGCTCGACTTGAACAATGGAAGTGAAGCTGATTTAATTTGGGCTATCTTATAAGATCTGAGACTCAAGGCCAATTTTGGTGCGACTGTAGGTTCTACTTATGTCCTTTCCCTCTTTCATTTATCTTTCATCTTGCTGTTTCCTCTTATTCACCCTGAGATAAATAATAATAATAATAATACTAAACACTTATAGAGCGCTTTAATCCCCTAAAAGAGGCCTCCAAGCGCTTTACAATATATTAAACATCCATAAATTACACATATATCATGTAGTACATAGTAAAAACATTGTTACAAATCATAGTCATTTATGGTTAAAAATTAGATTACATCTTAAAATATAAAGGCATTGAAACCAAAGACTAGAATTACATGAACTACATGACTGCAATTAAACGTATGGCATAGAACAAATTAGTTGATTTAGAAATACGTAGGCTACATGAGACATCAATCAACATGTTGTTCGTGGATATATACATAACATATACATATATATACATAAACATACACACATACATACATATACACATATGTACACACATATCATATTAATATTCATATTGGTATTAAATGTAAATTATATTATTTAGACACAAAATCAATAAAGCCGAATAGCAAAATTGCTCAGAGAAATTGTGCGTTTTTAACTTTTTCTTGAAAATAGAAATATTATCTGACTGTCTGATGGCTATTGGCGCATTGCCAAATTTTAATGAAACAAAATTTGTCTTTCGTCATTTTGTCCTCCATCTCTGTCTGGGTCGGCCTCTTCTTCACCTATCACTCACAGTTTATTTTAATGCCATGTGTACTATACAATTAATATATATTTCGTTATGTAGTAGAATTTTAAAATGTTTCGCAACGAGGTGCTTACCAACCTCTGTTTTAAAAAGTTCATAATCAAATGCTCCATCAACACACTAGGCGGATGGCAGGGTCTGCTGGTAGGTTTTACCTCTTTCTTTCCCCTCTGTTATATCTTTCATTTTGCTGTTTCACCATGGAAATCACCGCATATGGTGGACAGGGTGAATTTCAATGAAACAAACAGATCACCAACATGCTTTGTATATATATATATATATATATATATATATATATATATATATATATATATATATATATATATATATATATATATATATATATATATATATATATATATATCTCACCTTTTTTTATCATTTTTTCATTTTTTTTGTTGTTCTACAGACTTCCGTTCCACCTACCTGTAGCACCTCCATAGACAACACAGGGACAGCCACCAACCTAACATCCATGTGACTGTGGATTGTCTCATTTCTAACGTCTTTCCTCAACCCAGGTGTGAATTCTCAGACAAGAACTGGTCAGGTATGGAAAATGTTCTTTCTTGGATTTTTAAATTTTATTTTTAAAAATTAGATAGTCTGTTGACACAAGAGCGATCACAGTTGACCTCATGTAAAAGTTGGGCACTGCAAACTGGAGGCCTACAGTCTACTCCTGGTGAGGAGAATCAAATTGATATGCCTTAGGGAAAGGGAGGGAGTCGAATTGGTAAAATTATCTTCTGATCCCAAAGGAGACAGAATCTTGTTCATTGTCCACATGGACACGAATGAAGAAGCTTGAGAACCTGACCCTGAATCGTGTTCATTATCCACATGGATACGGGTGAAAAAAGCTTGAGAACCTGAGATTGAAATCTTGTTCATTGTCCACATGGATACGGATGAAAAAGCTTGAGAACCTGAGACAAAATCTTGTTCATAATCTATGGATACGGATGAAAATGCTTGAGAACCTGAGACAAAATCTTGTTCATAATCTATATGGATACGGGATGAAAATGCTTGAGAACCTGAGACTGAATCTTGCTCATAATCTATATGGATACGGATGAGAAATGCTTGAGAACCTGAGACTGAATCTTGCTCATAATCTATATGGATACGGATGAAAATGCTTGAGAACCTGAGACTGAATCTTGCTCAGAATCCATATGGATACGGATGAAAATGCTTGAGAACCTGAGACTGAATCTTGCTCATAATCCATATGGATATGGATGAAAAGGCTCGTGAACCTGAGAAATCTTGCTCACCATATGGATGGGATTTTCTTTTTGGATATGTTGAAGATCAATGTGTGTTTTTTTTGTTTTTTTTGGGGGGTTTCTTGGTTTTGGGAGTTTTAATACGTATTTTCTTAAAGTTCCATCCAAACTATAGGACCCCTGCTAATGGTAGACACCAATGAGCCAAGAAACAAATAGGCAACATTTTGATGCTTGCCTTCTCCTTCTCCTTCCCTTGCATGCCTCACTGATGATTAGTGTACAAAGCATAGCTGCCAACCTGTATGAAAAAAACATAAATTGAGTGTGTTTTTATGGCTTTGAGTCCGTAGGTCCTGTATTTTCCTTGAAAAGTACATGTAGGAGGATTAATTCTTTTGTATTTTTAAATTAAATCCTGCTTACAAGTTGACGACAAAGGGACTCACAGAAATTGGGGTGAAAGTTTGGAGACGTCATTCTCAGTTTGCAAAAGTACTGCTGCACTTCGCCAGAAATGCCAGCGATTGAAAAGACGCTGTGTTATTTACTTAAAAAGCGATTAATTCAAAGAAGGTTGTCATGGTAATCTGCAACATTACGGACCATTGTGCAAGTTAAAATATGTTTATGCGGTCAGAGTCTGGTTTCGATGTGAAAAGGTTGGCAGCTATGTATAAAGGAAATTTGTTTTTTTTTTTTTTTAAACTTTTTAAAAAATGTTTATATTTTGTTTGTTTATAAATGGGTTGGTTTTGGTTTTTTCTTTACTTTTGTTCTGTTGTTGATTTTTGTGGGAGGGAGGTTGACCTTTTTTTTGTTTTTGTTTTGAATGAGGGATGTTTGAATTTAGGCTGTGAAATGAACAGACCATTCTTAAAGTGGACCTTTACTGATTAACCTGTTTAGTTGTTTAAATTTTCTTCAATTTACTGCCCTCTCAAAAAAAATGGAGAAATCAGTGCTGTGCAAATTGATGTCAAAGGTAACGCCAATAACAAACGATGAAGAACAGTCTCCTTTGAACAAGTTTTTTAATGTTAATGGTCGCACTGAATCAATGGATTTGCAATACCTCAAAAATACAAATTAGAATGACGAAAATGTGAAACTTTAAATTCTGATTGATTTTCTAAACATTCACACTTGGTAATAATCAACAAAAAATTAAAGCTTTGCTAAAAGAGTTAACAAACATATGATGTTTTGATTCTAACTTTTCATCAGACAACAGAAAAGTGTGGGTTACACACTCTTATGCAAACATCATTTAACGTGATGTAAGAAAAACAACAGAAAAAGAAAAGGAAGTGAACGGGTAGGAGAGATATGGTAGAAACTATCATAGAAGGAGTGGAAAAGGAGAATGAGTAAGAGAAAAAGGGGAAGAGAGAGAGAGAGAGTGAGAGAGAGAGAGAGAGAGATAGAAAGAAAGAAAGAGAGAGAGAGAGAGAGAGAGAGAGAGAGAGAGAGAGAGAGAGAGAAGAAGAGAGAGAGAGAGAGGAGGAGAGAGAGAAGAAGAAGAGAGAAAGGAAGGAGAGCAGAAGAGAGAGAAACGAAAGAAGAAGAAGAAAGAAGAGAAGAACGAAGAGACGAGAAGAGAGACAGAGAAAGACAGAGACAGAACAGAGACACAGACAGAGAGAGAGAAGAAGAAGAAGAAGAAGAAGAAGAAGAAAGAGAGAGAGAACAATAAAAACATGAATGTAGCCATGTATAAGCTCAAACCAGTAAAGATAAGAATGTTTCATTTGGTAACGATTTAGTTCTGATTGAAAAATCAGAAGAAAAGAGGCCTTCAGTCGAATATCAACTTGTTGAATCAGGAATAAAATAAAAGATGAATGAGACTAAATACAAAGAAAACCAAAACAATGCTAGTGACTAGGGAAGTTAAACCACAAAATCTTAGATTGGGAATAAGAATTGTTTCCCATTATTCTTAATACATTAACTCAGACTTTCCAATCTGAGATAAGTTCATTTGCTAGAAAATCCCTTTCTTCCCTTGTCTGTTCTTTAACCTATTTGATTCTCTTTTCATTAATTGTCAACAAAAACTAAAATTTCCTTAATATTACTGCTTTATAGTCTTCTTTCCTCTATGGCAGTGAAACCTGGACCCCTTTTCTCTCAGAGATAGAGACAAAAGTACAGGCAGCTGAGATGAAATAAAAAAAGTGTGGGGGAGGGAGGTAAGAGGGTTGCAAACATGGAACTAGATATCCTTTAAAAAGCTAATGTGCAGCTGGATGATTTATTCTGATATCTAAGTTAAAGATATAATACATATTAAATCAGTGTCATTTTAAAATCAAGTAAGCAGATTTGGCAGACCTTGGAGAAAGTTTCTGAACGAAGATATAAAGAATCATTCTGACGTTCAAAAAAATTAACTTTTTTAGAAACAAACCCATTCAGGGAAACGTAGATCTGTTTCTCTTGATTTTTCTCTTATGCATCTAAAACTTTCCGTTTTCCGGAAGGGCCATTGTAATTTGTCTATGCTGTAAGAAACATAGGTAAATACCTAAATATTCTACTGTTGCGTCCGTCTCTTTACTGGAGTTTGTTTGTTTAGTTTCTTGTTATTATTCTTTCTGTTAACTTTCAGTTGGTTGGACCCCTGTTGTTGCCTACTTCTTTCCTTTCACTCTTAATGTCTTTCTTAATCCCTCTCTTAAGTCTCCATTTCACCCTGAGATCACTGCTTATGGCTGGAAAGGGTAAATTTCAGTCAATTGGTCAATCAGTCCAATCATTGGCAGGAGACATTATCAAGGTTCTACTTCTTTCAGTCACTCTTTGACACGTTTTTCTTCTTCTTATTTCCTCTTAATTTATCATTATTATCACCGCATATGGTGAATGATTATCATTTCAATCGAGTAAATTCAGAGCTAACTTTTTTTTTATAGAGCTGTCCCATTATTTTTACCTTAAAGGTTAAATGAAAGTGAAACTGTGACGTCGGTGGCCTAGTGGTTAGGCAGATGGTCTTGGGATCATAAGGTCCGTAGTTGAGTCCCAGCAGAAGAATACAAGATGATGTTTGTGTAATGCCCTTCTTCTTCCTTTGGATTTTTCTCATTCCAGCAAAAACGTCTCACGTCTCCTTCAATTCCCATGTGAAAGAAGAAACTTGTGAATTTGACCTCCTTCTCCTTCAATTTACATTTTCTTCTTCTCTTTCTTTTTCTTTTCTTTGTTGTTGTTTTAGTGGGTGTTGGGAGGGGGGAGGAATGCAGGAATAAGCTTTCCACTGTGAGTCTTCTTCTTCGAAGGGGATTTGATCAGGAATATAAAACAGTAATGAAAGGCCAAATAGAAAGAACAGGACAGAACAGCGAACAAATATCAGCAGCTAGAATCCTCTAAAAGGCAAACCATGCAAAGGCACCAGTGAGACTCGTGGGTTTGTTCACATCTTCTTCTTCTTCTTATGAATTTTCTTAAAAAATCTGACCTATCAAATTAATTATTACTCTTCTGTGCTAAAATATTGTCAATGATTGTAAATAAGAGTTCTTCTTCTTCTTCTGAGAAACTTGGAAGACACTGAATTCTTTATTCCATCTTTAGTCCATCAAATCATGTCTCATTTATTATAGTAAGTATGTGGGAAATTCTTGAATCTTCAATAGGATTCTTCTTCTTCAAGCATCTTCTTCTTCTTTTCGAGAGGATGGAGACTTCTTCTTCTTCTTCTTCCTGGATTATATTTACATGCCGTTCTAGTATTTCTTCCAAGTTAAACTTCTTCTTTAAAGTGATATTCTTAGACGTTTGTTACTTCGTTTGAGGAGGATGGTACTGTTAATCCTCTTACAATAATCATTGCATCGAATCTTCTTGTATGTTCGCTATTTAAATCTTCTTCTTCTTCTTCTTCTTCTTCTTCTTCTTCTTCTTCTTCTTCTTCTTCTTCTTCTTCTTCTTTCTTCTTCTTCTTCTTCTTCTTCTTCTCCTTCTTCTTCTTCCTTCTTCTTCTTCTTTTTCTTCTTCTCCTTATCAAGCTTTCAAAACTTTCCAAAGGAGCTCAGGTGAACAATAATAATGATTATTATACTTTGGGAAAGCAAAACAGACAGGAAGACAGGAGATTTATCATCTTCTCCTTCTCAGTCTTTCTTCTTTAATACTATTAACCTCTAATCTAATTTACTATTATTTTTTTCTATCACCTTCTTTGCACCATTTCTTACAGCCAAAGGAGTCGTATCATCCGTACGTCACAGAACATGCCGACGTCAAACAATCTGATGTGACCTACAACAGACGATGTACCATGACAAGACCAGTCCAGACTTAGTACCAGGGCAGTACACCTTCCAGATGTTGATGTATCCAGATTATCACTGACGAAAGAACCATGGAAAGACTTCATCTTCCACCGATCTATGTGAGTTGGCATCTTGCTTTGTTTATTCTTTCTTTTATACAGATTGTAGAGACATCTTCTTAGTGTCAATATAAATGGGGGGTTTTCTTAAGACAGACTATACAGCAGTTAGTTGGGGTTAGATAGCATGGTAAAATGTTGGTGGTTAGATAGCATGGTAAAAATGTTGGTGGTTAGATTGGTAAAATGTTGGTGGTTTCTTAGCATGGTAAAATGTTGTTTAGTTATTTGGTGGTTAGATTAGTTACCATGGTAAAATGTTGGTGGTTAGATACCATGGTAAAATGTTGGTGGTTAGATACTCTTAGATTCTAGATATGGTAAAATGTTGGTGGTTAGATAGCATGGTAAAATGTTGGTGGTTAGATACCATGGTAAAATGTTGGTGGTTACTTCTACCTGGTAAAATGTTGGTGGTTAGATACCATGGTAAAATGTTGGTGGTTAGATACCATGGTAAAATGTTGGTGGTTAGATACCATGGTAAAATGCTGGTGGTTAGATACCATGGTAAAATGTTGGTGCCATGATAAAATGTTGGTGGTTAGATACCATGGTAAAATGTTGGTGGTTACTTACCTTCTAAAATCTTGGTTAGATACCATGGTAAAATGTTGGTGGTTAGATCTTCTTCTTGGTGGTTACTTACCATGGTAAAATGCTGGTGATTACTTACCATGAGAAAATGTTGATTGGTTAGATACCATGGTAAAATGTTCATTAGATACAATGTTAAAATCTTGGGGTTTAGTTACCATGGTAAAATGTTTAGCTTGATTTCCAACATCACATCTTCATGTGTTGGTTTAGAATTCTGGCAAAATGTTCTGGTTAGTTACCATGGTAAAATGTTCTTGGTTAGTTACCATGGTAAAATGTTGGTGGTTAGTTACCATGAGACAAATGTTGAAGTTTAGATACCATGGTTGTTGGTATTATTAAAATGTTGGTGGTTAGTTACCAGACAAAATGTTGTGGTGATTTTATTACCATGGTAAAATGAAGTTACCAATAGTAAAAGATATTTATTACCATGGAAAAAATGTTGGTGGTTAGATAGTCATTACCATAGACAAATAGTTAAGAGATAGTTATTACCATAGACAAACTTTAATTTCTTATATTCAAATAGTGAGTGATTTTGAAAACAATGAAGACGAATAGTGAGTGATTATTTATTGGACCATTGGACTTTTTACATCACATAGTGAAGAGATTGTTATTTGGTATAATCACAATGATTGTTAGACAGATATTTATTTACCATAGACAAACAGTGAGGAGATATTTATTACCATGGACAAATAGTGAGAAGATATTTATTACCATAGACAAAATTATATTTATTACCATGAAGACAAATAGTGAGGAGATATTTATTACCATAAGACAAATAGTGAGGAGATATTTATTACCATGAAGATGAATAGTGAAGAGATATTTATTACCATCAAATAGTGAGTAAATATTTATTACCATGAAAATTAGTGAGGAGATATTTATTACCATAAAGACAAATAGGAGGAGATATTTATTACCATTAATAATAGTGAGGAGATATTTATTACCATGAAGACGAATAGTGAGGAGATATTTATTTTCATTAAGACGAATAGTGAGGAGATATTTATTACCATAAAGATGAATAGTGAAGAGATATTTATTACCATGAAGATGAATAGTGAGGAGATATTTATTACCATAAAAACGAATAGTACGAATTACCATAAAGATGAATAGTGAGGAGATATTTATTACTATAAAGTAGTGAGGAGGCATTTATTATCATACAGATGAATAGCGAGGAGATATTTATTTTCATAACGAATAGTGAGGCAGGGGTTTTGTCAAAGTGAAATGAGAATATTAAAAGTCCTGTAAAAATAAGGAGAAGACAAAAACAAAATATCTGTGGGCGTCAATAGAATTGAACCTGCGACCTTCATGTCAGCACTCATGGCCTCGCTGACATGGACTTGTCATGGCGAGTGGATAGGTGCTGACGTTGATACGGAATTCAATTTTAGTGATGCTCAAAAACATTTTTCTTCTGTGTTGATCTTTTCCTTGTTCTTATAGAGCTTTGATATTATTATGTCATGTCCTTGTTTATTACCATAGTGACTTCATAACAGGCTGACCTGCTCTCTTGCCTCGTTCTTCATTGTAAACAGTTACAATGGACAAATGCTGAGATTTGAGAGATAAATGGACACTAACAGTTACAATAAAGAAATGGTTGCAATGAACAATTGATGAGATTTGAGTGATCAACGGACAAAAAGATTCCCTCTTTCTTCATGTGCCGAGTCTGAGTCAGGCATTGGCGATCATAGATCTCCATTCTTCTCTGTCATTTGAGAATCTGGTGAAGTTATTATTGTTGCTGATGTTTCTACTTGGGGCCCAGCTGTTAAGATGTATGTCTGCCATTCTTTGTCTTCTCCTGCTTTTGTTCCCAGATCTTTCCTAACATTCTTAGTGGCTTTTAGTTCTCCTTCTTGTTTATATGTCCACAGTGAATTTCATTTGCATTTTCAAATATTCCCTACAAGTGCTCTTTTTTGTTGTCCTGCAAACTTCTTAATGGCCAGGACCTCCTCATTCCCAAAACTGCACGTTTCTTTTTCAGAGGGGTTCCATGAACTTCTCAATGTTTTAAAGAGGAACCACGATTCTACTGCCTCTAGATCCAAACTGTTACATTTCTGGTCCCAAAATTGCACGTATTAGCTTTGTGATGACCTTTCAAAGTCATTCTCATGGAGCCCTGTATCACATTCAAAGAATATGTTATCAGAGGGTATCAAGATGGGGTATCCAAGGTGCTTATGATTCACCAATTAAAATTTTGTATGTTTTCACGCATGGCGTAATGATTATAATATAAAGGTCATGGTTGAGTCGAACAATACTGAAAGTACTGGAAAATATTATCGAAACCCTGCTCTTATCTCTTCGTTATTTGGTTTGTTCATTGACCAGCATTCGATAGCCATTTTTTTATTCTTTTTTTGTAGGCTTTCAAAACTGTTACATTTCTGTTCATCAATACTGGATTTTACTATTAGATTTGTAAAAGAGAACTTTTTTGATTATTCTTCCTTATCTCTGTATCACATTTTCCATAAGAATATGCTATCATAATTTATCCAAGATGCTTTAGTTGTTTGTTTGTTAAATTGTTTGTCCGTTTTTTATAGTCGCATCTTACAATGATTATAATATAAAGGGCTAAAACCCTTCCTGTTTGAGACAAGTTGCAACATTCATTTAGTTCTGTTGATACTTTGAACAATATTTCTCATGACCACACTGTTTAGATGTTTGGTTTCGCAGTAACCAAGACCAAATTGTTTTTTTATCTTATTTATTTTTTATTTTTTTGTGGGTGCTTTTTATCTGTGGGATGTCAAATTAAACATTTCAAATCTTTGTTATCAGTTTTTCAGATGTTGATGATTTTTACCTATCAATGTGTATTCTTGAATTTTCCTCTCAGTCTACCACCCCCCCTCCTTTCCCCCTCTCCCCCTTTAACATTATACATCCTGAATAGTGAGTTTTATTGCCTAGATATTTTCTCTTTGTCTCTGTCTCCTTCTCTGAAGACGGTCTCTCTCTCTCTCCCTGTGTCTCTGTAGGAGATCATTTCTCTAAACCAAAAAGGTCTTGGGTTCAAGTTCCGGCAGGTTGAAAGGTTTTCTTGGGCTTCTCTGGTTTTGATTTATGAGGTCCAGTAAAGGAGTCCTACAGATCAGAACACTAGACAAACAGGAGGAGGTCAATCAGAGAGATATTTATGCACGTTAAGATCAGGAGATATTACACGGCAATGAAAATTTAAAACACATTGAAACAGTGGTGGATGTGAGAAATTTATTAAATTAAATAAACTGTCTGTCCGATAGTCTGTTACCATGAGGAGTCTATCTTATTCTCTCGCCTCTCTCTCTCTCTCTCTCTCTCTATCTCTATCTCTCTCTCTCTCTCTCTCTCTCTCTCTCTCTCTCTCTCTCTCTCTCTCTCTCTCTCTCTCTCTCTCTCTCTCTCTCTCTCTCTCTCTCTCTCTCTCTCTCTCTTTTGATCATAAGAAGCGTGCCATAAATTGTTTAAGATGCAGTGACACTGATTGAACTTTATTTGGCTCTATCCCAAAGATGAAGCTTTGGTGGCCTGGATTTTTCAAAAGTGACTCTTAGAAAGATTCACTCTGCCTTTTCTCATTTAAATCAGGTGAAGATGAATAGTGAGCAGAGATGATTTATTACACCAAACCAGCAAAACTCTGAATGAAATATGCTGGGATAGGGGGTGTGGAGGGAGGGTGGGGGGGAGATGAATAGATGAGGAGCATGCATTGTGTTAGACTATAAATCCATCTTTATCTTTACACAATCAGTGTGCTCGGTGGAAATGGGTGGACAAATAACCAGAGCATTTCCAACCTATTTTCATTCCAGCCATCCCCAAGAACGTGTGATCAGCCCAATCCTGGCCAACCCTTACACAGATCACTTTATTTTACCAGTGTTTATCCCACACTCAAATGTGACTTTTACAGGAAGACAGGCGCAGTAAGCTTTGTTTTCATTTATTTCTTTTCTTTTCCAACTTCTCCTGCATTTTTTTTACTGTCGTGATTTTCTCGTGGGTTTTATTGTTTAAGCAATTGATGATTTATATTGAAAGTCCTCCTTCAAAATGAGACATGTGAAAGAGAGCCAAAGCTTTGAGAAGACAAATTTTCCAACTTCTCCTGCAAGGAAAAGATGAGAAACAAAACCTTCTTCTGGATTCTGAGACATGGGTCGTAATATTGGGAGAATTGAAGCGGCTTACAACCTTTGTTGGACTGGGCCCTTATGGGTCCTGCGGCTTAATTCCTAATCACATTGGGTTCAAAGGGGCTGATGGCCCTTTTTTCAAGCGCAATAAAAGTATGGACTTGTCATGGCGAGTGGATAGGTGCTTTCATTTGTCTGTTGACACGGAATTCAATTTTAGTGATGCTCAAAAACATTTTTCTTCTGTGTTGATCTTTTCCTTGTTCTTATAGAGCTTTGATATTATTATTGTCATGTCCTTGTTTTATTACCATAGTGAAAAGGCATATCATAACAGGCTGACCTGCAGATAATACTAAAGGATAAAGTGTTTTCATTGTAAACAGTTACAATGGACAAATGCTGAGATTTGAGAGATAAATGGACACTAACAGTTATTTCATTTTCATAAAGAAATGGTTGCAATGAACAATTGATGAGATTTGAGTGGTCTGGTCAACGGACAAAAGATTCTTCCTCTTCCTCTTCATGTGCTCCTCCTCCTCCTCCTCCTCCTCCTCCTCAGTCTGAGTCAGGCATTGGCCTCCTCCTCCTCTCCGATTATTCTTCTCCATTCTTCTTCTGTCATTCGAGAATCTGGTTCTTCTTCTTCTTCTTCTTCTTCTTCTTCCTCTTCTTCTTCTTCTTCTTCTTCTTCTTCTTCTTCTTCTTCTTATTGTTGCTGATGTTTTCTTTTCTTCTTCTTCTTCTTCTTCTTCCCAGCTTCTTAAGACTTTGTATGTCTGCCTTCTTCTTCTTCTTCTTCTTCTTCTTTCTTCTTCTTCTTCTTTTTCTTCTTCTTCTTCTTCTTCTTCTTCTTCTTCTTCTTCTTCTTCTTCTTCTTCTTCTTCATTCTTTGTCTTCTTCTGCTTTTTGTTCCCAAGATCTTTTCCTTCTTCATTCTTAGTCTTCTTCTTCTTCTCCCTTCTTGTTTATATGTCCACTCCTTCTTTTCTTTTCTTCTTTTTCAAATATTCTTCTTCTGCTCTTTTTTTGTTGTCCTTCTTCTTCTTCTTCTTCTTCCTCTTCATTTGACTTTTCTTCTCCTTTCCATGAACTTCTTAATGTTTTAAAGAGGAACCACAGTAACTTCTAACTGCCTCTAATCAATGTTCTCCGTCCCAAAACTGCACATCCCATTCCCGAATCATCTTCACCATCAAAATATATAAAAAGAAAATAAGATGGTGGAAACATGAGTTTGTCATTACCGTGTCACATGACGTTAACTATGGTATGCTCCTTTCCACAGAGCAATGAAGTCAGGGAAGGTAACCAACAAGACAGTGTGTCATCTTGTACCAACACTCCACCAGTAAGCTGTGACCACCAGTGTTTGACCACGTCAGTTTCTCAGGACCTGGAGGTCACAGGTTCAATGTGTCCATTGCCGTTGGTGGTCTCGGTGACAGTGTTAACAGTGATTTAAATGGTGCCATTATGCTGTGTAAGTTTGGGTTTATGTTCAGTGAAATGTTTTTGTTAAATTTTTGTTCCTCATTCCTAGACAATGCTGTTGGATAAGGATTTGTGTGAATTTAGGGACGCAGAGTTATATGTGATGAAAGTTGTGGACATAAAGTCTCCCTCTGTCCTAAGTCTCTTTCCCCTCTTTTCTCTTTATTCCCTGCCTGTCTGACTGCCCGTTTCTCTCTCTTTTCTTTCTGTTTCTCTCGTCTGTTTGCCTCTCTGACTTGCTCTTATTTGTTTGTTCTCCGCTCTGCTTCTCTCTCTCTCTCTCTCTGTCTCTTTCGCTCTCTCTCTTCCTTTTTCTCTCTCTGCTCTCTGTCTCTGCTCCGTGCTTTCTCCCTTTTCTTTCAGCTCTCTCTCTCTCTCTCTCTCTCTCTCTCTCTCTCTCTCTCTCTCTCTCTCTCTCTCTCTCTCTCTCTCTCTCTTTCTCTCTTTTCTCTTTATCCCTCTCTCTTCCCCTTTCCCCATCTCTCTCTCTGTCTCTCTTTCGCTCACTCTCTCTGTATCTTGCAGTCTGTTTGTTATCTGTCTTTTTCTCTCCTTCATTTTTTCTCTCTCTTTCTCTTTGTCCATGTGTGTGTATGTTTCTGTCTCTGTCTTAGTCTCTCTCTCTCCTTCTCTTCTTTCAGTTTCTCTCTCTCTCTTTCTCTCTCTCTCTCTCTCTTCTCTCTCTCTCTCTCTCTCTCTCTCTCTCTCTCTCTCTCTCTCTCTCTCTCTCTCTCTCTCTCTCTCTCTCTCTCTCTCTCTCTCTCTCTCTCTCTCTCCCTCTCTCTCTCTCTCTCTCTCTCTCTCTCTCTCTCTCTCTCTCTCTCTCTCTCTCTCTCTCTCTCTCTCTCTCTCTCTCTCTCTCTCTCTCTCTCTCTCTCTCTCTCTTTCTCTCGCTCTCTCTCTCTCTCTCTCTCTCTCTCTCTCTCTCTCTCTCTCTCTCTCTCTCTCTCTCTCTCTCTCTCTCTCTCTCTCTCTCTCTCTCTCTCTCTCTCTCTCTCTCTCTATCTATCTATCTATCTATCTGTCTATCTATATATCTATCAATCTATTTATCTTTTTTTTTCATTCTTTCTTTCCTTCCATCTCTAACTTTACCACAAACTAGGTACATTATAAATGAATGATAATGATATAATGATATACTTAAATGCAACTATCTATGCTATCTATCTGTCTATTATGCAAAGAGGTTATTCAAAATTCAGTTTCGACAGCTCAATGCGAATAACAAAGGAGTAAACTTTCGACAGAATGTGAAAACTTCAAGAATGTGCAATTCACTCAAATGGAAACGCATGTAGCTGTAGTTTGTGCTATGTTATGATCACTTGTCTTTTCATATTTAATATTATGGTTGAAATTTTAGTCATGGATCTTGAGGGGGAAAACCCCAACAAATGCAGGTGATAGCAATGTTTTGTACAGAATGACGTGCAAAAGTCACACCAGAATGTGAACAAACCTCTTTTCCTAAATTGTGTCAATTTACCATTTAACCAATGTGATTTAGGATCAATCTGACCATTTAGGACCAATCTGACCATTTGTGATTTAGGCCCAATCTGACCATTTAGGACCAATCTGACCATTTAGGACCAATCTGACCATGTAGGACCAATCTGACCATTTAGGACCAATCTGACAATTTAGGACCAATCTGACCATTTAGGACCAATCTGATCATTTAGGTCATAGTTATAGTTATAGTTTTATAGTTTGTGTAGTTTTGTAACATTCTTAATGAATCATTGAATATCTAGAATATCTAGATCTTCTAGATCTAGGAATGCTCAACCTCAACGTGGGAGTTTTTGCTGATCTAATAGCATAAACAGTTACTCTGACCATTTAGGACCAAACTGACCATTTAGGACCAAACTGACCATTTAGGACCAAACTGACCATTTAATATCAAACATGTTCTAAAAGCTGAGTGTTTCCAAATTTGAATGAAGGTGAATTATACAATGCTACAATAATGTCTATTTCTGTAGCTTTCACTTTCCTTTGTCTTGTTAGCATCTGTTTCCTCTCATCCTCCCTACCCCAAGCTCTCCATCTCAGATTCATGTCAATTAAGGGTTTTATATACAGGTAATTACTGCTTATTCTATCATGGGTTTAAAACATGGAAGATAAACGAAAAAAGATGATCACAACATCGACACATTCAACAGTAAATGTCTAAGACAAATTATAAGAAAAATGCGATGGCAGGAAAGAGTGACCAACAGAGAAACAGTCGAAATGTCAGGAATGAAAACTTTAAAAAGTGGAAATTTGTTGGACACATATAACGATCAAGAGAATGACTGCAATATAGCGTTAACCTGGACACCATTTGATTTGATTTACCCACATCCACAAATAAGGCGACCTCAGGGTTTAGAGTAGGATTTTTTCTTTTTGTCTGGACTGCCCTGTAAACAGCCATGGGATCTTTAACGTGCGCAGAGTGTTGTGATCTGCACACGGGACCTCCTTTTATTGTCCATCTCCGATGGGACCAGGTGTCGATCCACCTATCTGGAGCAGGGTGTAGATTTTGCTGAAAAAATTTTCAACCATTGGCAGGGCTCGGACCTACTACATTTGGATTGAGAGGTCGAATTCTTGCCAATGGACTACCAAGTCCCCCGCCCCGCACCCAAAGGCACCATAAGGATGACCCTAATCAACATGAAGAAGAACATTTGAGAAGGAGAGAACAAAATGCAGGCTGGTTAATCTGGAATGAAGCATGGGCCACAGTAATTAACAAGAGGAATGGAGACAATCTGTAAATTCTAAATGAATTGCAGTGGATACCTTTAGAAGTTAGGAGAACATAAAGCCAGAAATGAAATAACTAACATCTTTAAAGCTATAAATGAACTGCCATGCCTGGAGGACAATTTCGAGAGTTGTATTTCTGAGATTAAGGTATGGATAAACAAGAATAGACTAATGTTCAATGATGGTAAAACGGAAGCTATGCTAGCAGGTAGATCACGATTATTGAAAGATGTGAGCATACAACAGATTCCAATTGGTGGACAGCAATGTTGAATTTTCAAATTGTGTGAAGAATCTTGAGTATACATGGACTCGGAGTTGTCCATGGTTAGAGAGGTCAGCAATCTGTTTAAAATGATGTTCATAGAAATAGGAAAAATTAACAGGATAAGAAACATTATTTCACAGGAAGTAACAACATTACTCGTTAACTCCCTTGCATTATCTAAACTAGATTATTGCAATTCTCTAACATGTAATATATCTAAAGATAGAATAAAAAGTTTACAACATGTACAAAATTGTGCTGTCAGCCTTATGAAATTGCAAATTCGACTCGGCAACACCTCTTTTGTTTGAGCTTCATTAGTTGCTAGTCCAAAAAGCAGATTGTCTATAAAAATATGTTCTATTGTTTTCAAATCTCTTCGTGCCCAGGGACCAATCTTATATAAGTGATCTTTTGAGCGTTTATATTCCATCAAGGAATCTTTGTTCAGCAATGATAACAGCATTTTAAAGCAACAAAAACAAATTAAAAAGTTTGTGAACTCATTTTACTTCGACCTACCAAAATACATGAGGGACAGTGAGACAATTGACATTTTTAATACGAAACTAAAATATTATCTTTTACGCAGTGAATACATTTACAGTCTTACCGTTCTTCGATTGCGCGTATATGTATATGTGTGTGTGTGTGTGTGTGTATTTGTTTGTAGGAAGGACGGTGTTATGTGTAAGCAAGTCAGTACCTGTATTTAAATGTATCATTATATGTTGATTTAATTGCATACAGTATTAGTTTACAACATAACATGCTTTTCAGATTTAGTTTATGTAAATGTTGTTTTTATGTTTATTCTGTGATTATAATATTATGACATTTTGTAAAGCGCTTTGAGCCCATGCGATTGTGTAAAGCGCTATAAAAAAACTATTTTTATTATTATTATTATTATTATTATTATTATTAAATGGCCAACTGTTTGTTCCATTAGAAGATCA
>JAXRKP010000886.1:90000-180000 GCA_037039925.1 Doris montereyensis | reverse complement strand
TTTAGCACTGAGGTGGAGAGCGCGCAGGCGGGCTGACCATCGCTTGCCACACGAAGACCCAAAGGCACAATGGATACGGCCAATGCAAGACAGGGGAGCAATAACACTGTTCACACCTTGTCCCTTGATCATGATGCGTGCCTGGTTTATTAAAAATGCCAGGGGATTGCATGCAGCTTACGACATCAAGAAAGAGCCGTGGGCAGAGTCTGTTGAGACCGGGCATTTAGGCGAAAATCTTTGTTTTGAACCGGCATTTAGAGGGCAATTTATATCGAAAAATGTGGTTTCACTGAGATTGCGGGCATTTAGACGAAACAGCATTATGGCAGTGGGCATTTAGGCAGTCACTACTGTACATCGTGTTTTGTGAAGAATGCAGAAATGAAAGCATTGATTCTGAGAAAGTACATATGTCTGATTTAAGTCGTTATCACTGTTGAACATCTTCTATGTCCATGACATTGCTTACAATTGTTCATCCGACAAATCATGAACAGGAGTAACGTAGTTTTCTTCCTTTCAGACAGTTGGATATATCGCGTTTTGTAATGGAGCCTTCATGTATATATATTTATTTATATCTATACTTTTTGCTTTATATTCATAATATGAACTTGTTACAACACAAATTTTTCCAAAATTATCACGGCAGTCAAAAAAGAAATGAAGAAGAGGAAAAAGAATTCCTTCCACCCGCTTATTTTGTACAGGTTGCAAATTCTGTCAAGGTAAAAGAGAGAAATACTCTTATACGATGAGTTTTTTAAAGATTGAAAATTGAAAACAAATTTAGTGCCAACTCATCGACTGTCTAATGGCTTAAAAATCTGTCACATGAGTCTGTCACATGTCATGTGGAAATCCTGAAGAAATTAGGAGCAAAATGCTGTCAGTCATAACTCCCATAGCAGTAAGTTTATTTCTCAAATATCTGACAATGTCAAATTCTGATGTCAACATAATATTAAAGTTGGAAAAATTGACAGAGATGTTGTCAGTGCCAGGTTCACATCTCCATGACGTCCTCCTTTAATGGCTGATGTCCATAATTACAACTTGTCAAAGAAAAGGAAATCATTTCGAACAACTCACACACACACACTTATTTCAGGAGCTTATGAAATAGCAGACACACAACCGAATGGTTTACATTATGAATATGGAACACACAGGGATGTAAAAATTATTAAGCATTGTAGAAAGAAGACCAACAAAACGCAGTTTTATGTTCATGCAATTTAAAAGGGTGTACAAAATGAATTTTAAAGTTGCTTTGAATTAGATCAGTCTGGTCCCTGGTCGCTCCTTCTGTTGAGGAATAGGAAACTTAACTGTCTGAATGTGGTATCTGTATGATGAGGACGTGTGCTAAATGGTCATCACTACCAACAATGAGAATGCTTTCTAACGCATTTGCCTCATATCCACAGATGGTCCAGAGAGTAGCCCAGACTTTGTTGTCCTTCTGTCCACTTACAACTTGTGTCCATCAACGACAGACCCAATCTCAATGACATGTGACGTTGACCAAAATACCGTTAACCCGAAACCAAATGCGATTATCAATGGTCTAGACACCAGCCCCTTTACAGCCAGACAGGAGCACAACAGAATCAGGGAAAAATACAGATTCCATTTCTCCTTCCGTCCAAACACAGGACAGAGACACACAGCCACATGTGTTGCTTCCAATGATGTTTTTCCAGAGTTGAGTCAACAAGCCAGTAGGGAAATAACAGTACAGAGTAAGTGCTTGAAAAGCATATTATTTATTTTCATGGCTACGCTACATTCTGTGGGAAATGGCATGATGATTATTGATATATCATATTGTTATCAGCTTTATTTTTTTAAGTTTCACACAGTATAATCCATTTTCCCATTGATAATGATAGCATGTTCTCAATACGTATGTTTCACTAAATTGAATGTATGCCGTAAAAATATATACTATTAGCAACTTTATTCAACTGCCCAAGTACTGACTCAAATTTTACATGAGCAGGAAAAACTCTTTCACTTCTGATTATCAGTACCTATGAGTTTGAAACTCGGATATATATTATTCGAAATGGTATAGGAAGAAAGAACTTAATGAAGTTTGCATCAGATTTTCTATGCTACATAACATACTGCACATGGATACTTGAGGTCTACCTAGATGGGCGTGATTTAACTGTCTAGGTGACAGCATGTCAACAATGTGATGCCTGGGTATTTGAATCACATCAATCAAACACTGGTGCATTTGAATCTCACTCTGTGTGTATTTGAATCACATCAGCCAAGTCTACTCTGTGTGTATTTTAATCACATCAACCAAAGCCACTATGTGTGTATTTGAATCACATCAATCAAGGCCACTCTGTGTGTATTTGAATCATCAACCAAGTCTACTCTGTGTGTATTTTAATCACATCAACCAAAAGCCACTATGTGTGTATTGAATCACATCAACCATGCTACACTGTGGCTTGAATCACATCAACTACCACACTGTGTGTATTTGAATCACATCAACCAAGGCTACACTGTGTATTTGAATCACATCAATCGTCACACTTGTGTATTTGAATCACATCAATCACACTGTGTATTTGAATCACATCAATCAAGTCCACTCTGTGTATTTGAATCACATCAATCACACACTCTGTGTGTATTTGAATCACATCAATCAAGGCCACTCTGTGTGTATTTGAATCACATCAATCAAGTCCACTCTGTGTGTATTTGAATCACATCAATCAAGGCCACACTGTGTGTATTTGAATCACATCAACCAAAGCCACTCTGTGTGTATTTGAATCACATCAATCAAGTCCACTCTGTGTGTATTTGAATCACATCAATCAAGTCCACTCTGTGTGTATTTGAATCACATCAATCAAGCCACTCTGTGTGTATTTGAATCACATCAATCAATGCACTCTGTGTGTATTTGAATCACATCAACCAAAGCCACTCTGTGTGTATTTGAATCACATCAATCAAGGCCACACTGTGTGTATTTGAATCACATCAACCAAAGCCACTCTGTGTGTATTTGAATCACATCAATCAAGTCCACTCTGTGTGTATTTGAATCACATCAATCAAGGCCACTCTGTGTGTATTTGAATCACATCAATCAAGTCCACTCTGTGTGTATTTGAATCACATCAATCAAGGCTACACTGTGTGTATTTGAATCACATCAATCAAGCCACTCTGTGTGTATTTGAATCACATCAATCAATGCACTCTGTGTGTATTTGAATCACATCAACCAAAGCCACTCTGTGTGTATTTGAATCACATCAATCAAGTCTACTCTATATATATTTGAATCACATCAACCAAGCCACTCTGTGTGTATTTGAATCACATCAACCAAAGCCACTCTGTGTGTATTTGAATCACATCAACCAAAGCCACTCTGTGTGTATTTGAATCACATCAACCAAGGCACTCTGTTTGTATTTGAATCACATCAATCAAGGCCACACTGGGTGTATTTGAATCACATCAATCAAGCCACTTTGTGTGTATTTGAATCACATCAACCAATCCACTCTGTGTGTATTTGAATCATCAATCAAGGCTACACTGTGTGTATTTGAATCACATCAATCAAGGCTACACTGTGTGTATTTGAATCATCAATCAAGGCCACACTGGGTGTATTTGAATCACATCAATCAAGGCTACACTGTGTGTATTTGAATCATCAATCAAGGCCACACTGTGTGTATTTGAATCACATCAACCAAGCCATTCTGTGTGTATTTGAATTACATCAACCAAAGCCACTCTGTGTGTATTTGAATCACATCAACCAAGTCTACTCTGTGTGTATTTGAATCATCAATCAAGGCCACACTGTGTGTATTTGAATCACATCAACCAAGCCATTCTGTGTGTATTTGAATTACATCAACCAAAGCCACTCTGTGTGTATTTGAATCACATCAACCAAGTCTACTCTGTGTGTATTTGAATCACATCAACCAAGTCTACTCTGTGTGTATTTGAATCACATCAACCAAGTCTACTCTGTGTGTATTTGAATCACATCAATCAAGGCCACACTGTGTGTATTTGAATCACATCAATGAAGGCCACTCTGTGTGTACTTGAATCACATCAATCAAGTCCACTCTGTTTGTATTTGAATCACATCAATCAAGGCCACACTGTGTGTATTTGAATCACATCAACCAAAGTCACTCTGTGTGTATTTGAATCACATCAACCAAGTCTACTCTGTGTGTATTTGAATCACATCAACCAAGTCTACTCTGTGTGTATTTGAATCACATCAACCAAGTCTACTCTGTGTGTATTTGAATCACATCAATCAAGGCACTCTGTGTGTATTTGAATCACATCAATCAAGTCCACTCTGTGTGTATTTGAATCACATCAATCAAGGCTACACTGTGTGTATTTGAATCACATCAACCAAGTCTACTCTGTGTGTATTTGAATCACATCAATCAAGTCTACTGTGTGTGTATTTGAATCACATCAACCAAGCCACTCTGTGTATATTTGAATCACATCAACCAAAGCCACTCTGTGTGTATTTGAATCACATCAACCAAGCCACTCTGTGTGTATTTGAATCACATCAACCAAGCCATTCTGTGTGTATTTGAATCACATCAACCAAAGCCACTATGTGTGTATTTGAATCACATCAACCAAGTCTACTCTGTGTGTATTTGAATCACATCAACCAAGTCTACTCTGTGTGTATTTGAATCACATCAACCAAGTCTACTCTGTGTGTATTTGAATCACATCAATCAAGGCCAGACTGTGTGTATTTGAATCACATCAATCAAGGCCACACTGGGTGTATTTGAATCACATCAACCAAGGCTACACTGTGTGTATTTGAATCACATCAATCAAGCCACTCTGTGTGTATTTGAATCACATCAATCAAGGCACTCTGTGTGTATTTGAATCACATCAATCAAGTCCACTCTGTGTGTATTTGAATCACATCAATCAAGTCTACTCTGTGTGTATTTGAATCACATCAATCAAGGCCACTCTGTTTGTATTTGAATCACATCAATCAAGTCCACTCTGTGTGTATTTGAATCACATCAATCAAGGCCACTCTGTGTGTATTTGAATCACATCAATCAAGTCCACTCTGTGTGTATTTGAATCACATCAACCAAAGCTACTCTCTGTGCATTTGAATCACATCAACCAAACGTTCTGTGTATTTAAATCACATCAACCAAAGCCACTTGTGTGTATTTGAATCACATCAACCAAAGCTAATTTAGTGTGTATTTGAATCACATCAACCAAGCTACACTGTGTGTATTTGAATCACATCAACCAAAGCCACTCTGTGGCTGTATTTGAATCACATTAAACAGTTTACCTGTTGTATTTGAATCACATCAATCAAGACTGTGTGGCTTGAATCACATCAACCAAGTCCACTCTGTGTATTTGAATCACATCAACTAAGTCCACTTGTGTGTATTTGAATCATCAATCAAGTCTACTCTGTGTGTATTTGAATCACATCAATCAACCACTCTGTGTGTATTTGAATCACATCAATCAAGTCCACTTTGTGTGCATTTGAATCACATCAACCAAGCCACTCTGTGTGTATTTGAATCACATCAACCAAAGCCACTCTGTGTGTATTTGAATCACATCAACCAAGTCCACTCTGTGTGTATTTGAATCACATCAACCAAGCTACACTGTGTGTATTTGAATCACATCAACCAAGGCCACACTGTGTGTATTTGAATCACATTAACCAAGCCACTCTGTGTGTATTTGAATCCAAACCAAGGCCACACTGTGTGTATTTGAATCACATCAACCAAGTCTACTCTGTGTATTTGAATCCACATCAACCAAGGCCACTCTGTGTGTATTTGAATCATCAACTAAGCCACTCTGTGTGTACACATCAACCAGTTTGAAATCACAATCATCAACCAAGCCTCCTCCCATCAATCAAGGCTACACTGTGTGTATTTGAATCACATCATCCAAGTCCACTCTGTGTGTATTTGAATCACATCAACCAAGTACTACTCTGTGTATTTGAATCACATCAACCAAGCCCTCTGTGTATTTGAATCACATCAACCAAAGCCACTCAACCAAGTCTACCTGTGGTTTTGAATCACATCAACCAAGCCACTCTGTGTGTATTTGAATCACATCAACTAAGGCCACTCTGTGTGTATTTGAATCACATCAACCAAGCCACTCTGTGTGTATTTGAATCACATCAACCAAAGCCACTCTGTGTGTATTTGAATCACATCAACCAAGTCCACTCTGTGTATTTGAATCACATCAACCAAGGCCACTCTGTGTGGTATTTGAATCACATCAACCAAGTCTACTCTCAGTGCATTTTGAATCCCATCAACTAAGCCACTCTGTGTGTATTTAATCACATCAACAAAGGCCACTCTGTGTATTTGAATCACATCAACCAAAGCCACTCTGCACATTTGAATCACATCAACCAAGGCACTGTGTGTATTTGAATCACATCAACCAAGCCACACTGTGTTTTGAATCACATCAACCAAGCCACTCTGTGTGTATTTGAATCACATCAACCAAGCTACACTGTGTGTATTTGAATCATCAACCAAGCCACTCTGTGTGTATTTGAATCACATCAACCAAGCCACTCTGTGTGTTTTGAATCACATCAACCAAGTCTACTCTATGTGTATTTGAATCACATCTCAGTCTGTGTGTATTTGAATCACATCAACCAGCCACTCTGTGTGTATTTGAATCACATCAACCAAGGCCACTCTGTGTGTATTTGAATCACATCAAATCTAAGTCTACTCTGTGTGTATTTGAATCACATCAACCAAGTCTACTCTGACATTTGAATCACATCAACCAAGCCACTCTGTGTGTATTTGAATCACATCAACCAAGTGTGTGGAATCACATCAACCAAGGCCACTTCTGTGTGTATTTTGAATCAACTAAGCCACTCTGTGTGTATTTGAATCACATCAACCAAGTCCACTCTGTGTATTTGAATCACATCAACCAAGCCACTCTGTGACGTTTGAATCACATCAACCAAGCCACTGTGTGTGTATTTGAATCACATCAACCAATCCACTCTGTGTGTATTTGGAATCACATCAACCAAGCCACTCTGTGTGTATTTGAATCACATCAACCAAAGCCACTCTGTGGACGTTTGAATCACATCAACTAAGCCACTGTGTGTATTTGGAATCACATCAACCAATCCACTCTGTGTGTATTTGAATCACATCAACCAAATTCTCTGTGTGTATTTGAATCACATCAACCAAAGCCACTCTGTGGACATTTGAATCACATCAACCAAGGCACTCTGTGACGTTTGAATCACATCAACCAAGTCTCCGTGCACATTTGAATCACATCAACCAACCACTCATTTGAATCACATTAACTGCCACTCCGTGGATGTTTGAATCACATCAACCAAGCCACTCTGTGTGTATTTGAATCACATCAACCAAGCTACTCTGTGGACGTTTGAATCACCATTCAACCAAGCCACTCTGTGTGTATTTGAATCACATCAACCAAGCCACTTTGTGGACGTTTGAATCACATTAACCAAGCCATTCTGTGTGTATTTGAATCACATCAACCAAGCCACTCTGTGGACGTTTGAATCACATTAACCAAGCCATTCTGTGTATTTGAATCACATCAACCAAGCCACTCTGTGGACGTTTGAATCACATTAAGCCATTCTGTGTATTTGAATCACATCAACCAAAAGCACTCTGTGGACGTTTGAATCACATCAACCAAGCCACTCTGTGTGACGTTTGAATCATCAACCAAGCCACTCTGTGTGTATTTGAATCACATCAAGCCACTCTGTGGACATTTGAATCACATTAACCAAGCCACTCTGTGGATGTTTGAATCACATTAACCAAAGCCACTTTGTGGATGTTTGAATCACATCAACCAAGTCTACTCTGTGTGTATTTGAATCACATCAACCAAGCCACTCTGTGTGTATTTGAATCACATCAACCAAGCCACTCTGTGTCACATCAACCAAAGCCACTCTGTGTGTATTTGAATCACATCAACCAAGCCACTCTGTGTGTATTTGAATTCAATCAAGTCTACATCAATCAAAGCCACTCTGTGTGTATTTGAATCACATCAATCAAAGCCACTCTGTGTGTATTTGAATCACATCAACCAAAGCCACTCTGTGTGTATTTGAATCACATCAATCAAAGCCACTCTTTGTGTATTTGAATCACATCAACCAACCACTTTGTGTGTATTTGAATCCACATCTGTGTGTATTTGAATCACATCAACCAAAGCCACTCTGTGTGTATTTGAATCACATCAACCAAGCCATTCTGTGTGTATTTGAATCACATCAACAAAGCCACTGTGTGTATTTGAATCACATCAACCAAGGCACTCTGTGGTATTTGAATCACATCAACCAAAGCCACTCTGTGTGTATTTGAATCACATCAACCAAAGCCACTCTGTGTATTTGAATCACATCAACCAAGCCACTTTGTGGACGTTTGAATCACATTAACCAAGTCTACTCTGTGTATTTGAATCACATTAACCAAGCCACTCTGTGTGACATTTGAATCACATCAACCAAGCCACTCTGTGTGTATTTGAATCACATCAACCAAGCCACTCTGTGTGTATTTGAATCATATTAACCAAAGCCACTCTGTGTGTATTTGAATCACATCAACCAAGCCACACTGTGTGTATTTGAATCACATCAAAAAGCCCTCTTATTTGAATCACATCAACGTGTGTATTTGACACATCAACCAGCCACTTGAATCACATCAACCAAGCTACTCTGTGTGTATTTGAATCACATCAACCAAGCCACTCTGTGTGTATTTGAATCACATCAACCAAGCCACTCTGTGTGTATTTGAATCACATCAACCAAGCCACTCTGTGTGTATTTGAATCACATCAACCAAAGCCACTCTGTGTGTATTTGAATCACATCAACCAAGGCTACTCTGTGTGTATTTGAATCACATCAACCAAAGCCACTCTGTGTGTATTTGAATCACATCAACCAAGTCATCAAATCACATCAACACACTCTGTGTGTATTTGAATCACATCAATCAAAGCCACTCTGTGTATATTTGAATCACATCAATCAAAGTGTGTTTTGAATCACTCAAACCAAGCCACTCTGTGTGTATTTGAATCACATCAACCAAAGCCACTCTTTGTGTATTTGAATCACATCAACCAAGGCCACTCTGTGTGTATTTGAATCACATCAACCAAGCCACTCTGTGTGTATTTGAATCACATCAACCAAAGCCACTCTGTGGTATTTGAATCACATCACAAAGCCACTCTGTGTGTAAATCCCATCAAAGCCACTCTGTGTGTATTTGAATCACATCAACCAAGCCACTCTGTGGACATTTGAATCACATCAATCAAGGCCACTCTGTGTGTATTTGAATCACATTAACCAAAGCCACTCTGTTTATTTGAATCACATCAACAAAGCCACACTGTGTGTATTTGAATCACATCAACCAAGCCACTCTGTGGATTTGAATCACATTAACCAAGGCACTCTGTGGTATTTGAATCACATTAACCAAGCCACTCTGTGGACATTTGAATCACGTCAACCAAGCCACTCTGTGGTCGTTTGAATCACATTAACAAGCCACTCTGTGGACATTTGAATCACATCAATCAAGGCCACTCTGTGGATTTGAAACATCAATCAAAGAATGTGTATTTGAATTTAACCAAGCCACTCTGTGGTATTTGAATCACATCAACCAAGGTGGACATTTTCACATCAACCAAGCCACTCTGTGGACGTTTGAATCACATTAACCAAGCCACTCTGTGGACATTTGAATCACATCAAGGCACTCTGTGGATTTTGAATCACATTAACCAAGCCACTTTGTAATTGAATCACATCATAATTTGAATCACATCAGCCACTCTGTGTGTCACATCGTTTTTCACATCAATCAAGGCCACTCTGTTGTATTTGAATCACATCAATCAATCAGTGTGTATTTGAATCACATCAACCAAAGCCACTCTTTGTGTTTTGAATCACATCAATCAATTCAAAGCCTCTGTGTGTTCTCCTCATTTATGGAATGACCTCAAGAAGAACTGTCTTTGAACCCAATCTTTTTAGGTCTGTTTTTCTTAATGTATGCATGGTAATTTTAATTTTGATTTTATTCCAATCATAATAATATGTTTTAAAATGTATGAAATTGTCTTGTATTTTACAATATTGTTTAATTCATAATATCTCCAGCTCCTCATAGAGTTTTAATTTTCAAGAAGAACCTTAAAACCCATCTTTTGATAATGTTTATAAATTTTAATTAATCATAATAATATGTTTTAAAATTTGTCTTGTATAATATTATAATTATATTATAATACAAATCACACGAAAAACAGATAAATATTCTTGGAAATAGAATTCTTGGTAATAGTAATACTGAAGCTGACAAAGCTTTATTTGTTTTTATCATTTGATGTTCTTCAGCATATATATATATATTTTGACTGAGAAGCTCAATCAAAATTAAACATTTGTGTTCTCTTAAGATTATTTTTTATTATCAATATAGGCTAATTTAATTGCTTCGTTCAGTGTACTAAATAAACCCATTACTAGCCATTTCTTGTTTCATTTTCTTGTAATCTTTGTGTTGCATAGGTAATAATAACATTAATTAATGTCTGCAGGTAATCAGGGTCATAACTGATGATCCGTGTGCAAATGTTAAGAAACCATTCTTTTACTTGTAAAGAATATAATAGACATGGTGATTGATTGTTAGTATGGCAAGGTTTAACAGTTTTAATTTATTTATCTTACTGGTTATGTCACATGATGTACAGTCGGAATACACCAAAAGTTAATACTTTCGTTAGCAACAAGCAAACCTGTAATCAATGAAAGATTGAATTATGAATCTAAAAACAACAAACCCCAGCACTTCCTCACAAATTATTTTACAAATGGAAATTAAAAACCAAAACGTAACAATTAATTGAATATCAATCAATCCTCGTGGAGGGGGGTGGGGGTGGAAAGGAATGTCAAGAGAGACAGATAGACGCAGAGAGAGAGATAAGCAAAAGGTATGAAAGAGGATGTCAACTGAAAATAATATATTTACAAAAGATGTGAAAATTTTATTACGCCAAAGCGTTTAAAAGTGACAACTGCATTTATTACTAAAATGGCCGCCACACAACCACAATATCCGGTGTGTGCCATCACGATCGATCTCTCTATTGAGAAAATTAGAACTTATTATTATGTTATAGAGGAGGTGCTAAAAATAAGCTCTTCTGCCAAATTAATTGTTTTTTTTTTAATCTAAAATCATAAAGTAAAGACCCCTTGCTCCCTAAAACTGATATCGTTCTATTCACTTTTCTTTTCTTTTCCTTATTTCATTCTCACTTCACAGATTCAGTAATTTAAAGTCTTATGATATCCTGAAACCACTTTTCCCCTTCTCTACAGACATGACAAAACATCATTTCTCTCTGTCTTTTCACTCTTTCACCTATCTTTCAGCTTGCTGTTTCCACCTTTTATTCATCTTTAGATTACTGTATAAGGTGGACAGGATATGTTTCAATGAAACAAACAAAATCCTTAGGTATCTATCTGTTTCAGTGTGTGTATGTGCTAACACTGATTCTTCCTGATCTTATTAAACACATGCATTGATGTTGTCCACAGAGCCACCACCATCAGCCCCAGCCATGTCTACAGACAGTCAGTCTACCATTACAGATGGACAGTCTGTCAATGTAATCAGTGGCCAGCCAGTACAAGTTCGATGTAATGTCCAAGGGGGTTTCCCTGATGTCACCAAAGTCAAGTTAACGTGTGCAGGCCGTCAGTACGAGGCAGATGGAACACAGTTGACACAAAGCATAACTCTAGACAAGACCAACAACAATGACCCATGTTCCTGTACAGCTGTACATCCATCAGGATGCTATGACAAGTCTACAACATTTGCATTTAATGTGCTATGTAAGTATATATTTTTCATATTTTACTTGCTAACCTTATGGATACCTTTTCCCATGAACAAAATCAATTGTTGTACTCATGCAAACACCATGTACAAATCACACTTAAAGGCAATTGCATCTTGTACTTCAAAACTATTGTTGCGTGAATTTTCACACATATCATGAAAAATAAAAAAAAATTTTCTTTGGACATTATAGTTTTCAACAGTGAGACACTGCAGTGCTGCAGTTCTGATGCATTTTGTACTTCTGGCCAGTGCTTGCAGCGAAACATGTATTTTATTACAAAGCAATTCTTCATTAGCTGGATAGGCTGTGGATAATACGCGAGATTTATTTAGCGTCTTTCCCAAAAAACAGCTTTTTCAGACCTAGCTTTGTGCTTCAGCACAGGTTATCAACCTAGGACAGGCTCTTGATCCCAGCAGTTGAATGCTTTCAGTATAGAGCTAATAAGCACCTCTGTTTCTCACCAATCTTTCATTATCATCATATATAAATCATCAATACAATAGGTTGTCAAATTTGTTTAAGTCATGGCATAAATGTGGTGTAGGTAGGGTAGTGGTTAGGTTGCCAGGCTTGGGATTGTGTGATTCAATTATCAGCAATGCTAGTTCTATCATTATGTTCAAAGACAATTAAAATGAGCAAAGAGATAACAGCATCAAGTAAAGTTCCATCAAGGCCTCTTAGGCCCATAGAACATGCTTATCCAATGTCAATAGATTACTTCTCTATAATCAACACCTAGCCATACGCTGCCATAACGCAGGGTTTTACTCCCAAGCTAGTGCTTGTACCCATTTGAACGTAGGTAGAGTGTTAAGTGTTCTTTCCCAGGAACACAAATTAACCTGGCTTTGCTAGGATTCAAACTTGGACCTCACTTGACCCATGTGCAAAGGGGTAGCAGTATCAGCAGTTAGTTGTCTGAATACAAAAACAGGATGACTTCCTGCTTGGACTACAATAAAACTTTACTTGTTTTACATGTTACAACTATTGGATTGAATCTGTTAATTGCAGACATGAGACAAGCTGCATTACATGCACACTAATTGATTCCAAACACAACTGTAAACCTTGCCTTTCCATTGTATTCTCAGCGTTTGATTCTCTTATATCCTTTAACATTTTTCAATTCTCTAGTGAATGGTTACAGGTGACAAGGTTGGCTATTAAGATCAAATTACGATCATGACAATATATCTCTACTTTGTTAAACACCCTAGGGAATATTGATCCGATTCTATATATCGCCTGTTCTAAATGACTTTCTTCTTGTGTTTAAAGAAGAATAAAATCAACCATCTTATTCAATTCTTAATTTAATGTGATGCATCAAAATTCTGCATTAGGCATCTGATTTACTTGTTATGTTGATATGACCCACAGACGGTCCAGAGAGCGTCACAGCAACCATCACCACACCCACAGTCACCCTGTGTCCTTCTACAACAGACAACATTGATATGCACTGTGACGTTCCTACAAGTGCCTCAAACCCTAAACCAAGGGTTGTGGTCAAAGGTCTGGACAATGACGTAGAGCAAACTAGTGACACAGTGGCATCCAATAACTACAGATTCCAGTTCTCCTTTCCCCCCACAAAGGGAGGTAATCTAACAGTCAGGTGTGTGGCAACCAACAACTTTGTTCCATCTCTGACTGTAAAAGATGTCGCTATGGTGACGGTTGTAGGTGAGTGAAGTGTTTTTCTTACTTTGGGACTGAATTTGTGTACAATATTATCATTACTATAGTTTTGAAACGTTTTAACACATCTCTCTGGATTTGTATGCGTTTTGTGTGTATTGTGTAGACCTTTCTGTCTCTCTCTGATGCCTCTGTCTCTCTCTCTCTCTGTCTCTCTCAGAGTCTCTCTACAGCAGTCTCAGTCTTTTACACCACCTCTCTACAGATAAAGATGAATTCTGTCTCTCTCTGTCTCTCCTGAAGGTCGTTTCTCTGTCTCTCTCTGTCTCTCTCTGTCTCTCTCTGTCTCTCTCTGTCAAGCTTGTTAAGCTTTTAGTTGTCTCCATCTTGCAAGATCCATGTCTCTGTCTCTCTCTCTCTGTCTTCTCTTTTCTCTTCTGTCTTGAAACACTGACTGTCTCATTATCTGACATTCTACTCTCATGTCTCTCTGAACATCTCTCTGTCCACATAACCTCCTTCAACTCTCATTTCTCTCTCTGTCTATTTCTCTGTCTCTCTCTGTCTCTCTGTCTCTCTCTGTCAATGTAATCTCCAGCCAGTCTGTAATGTCCTGTCTCTGTCTCTGTCTTTGTCTCTCAGAAAGACATAAAGACTTTACAAAGATACAGACAGAGATACAGAGAGACACAGACAGTCAAAGAGAAAGAAGGTCAGACAGACTCCGGTCAGAGAGGCATAGAAATATGGAGACACATACAGAGATGTAGACAAAAGAGATAGACAATCAAATTTACTTAGAGAAAACAGTCAGATAGACATGCTCTGATAGAACAAAATCATACAGAGAGAGAAGAGACAGATAGACATCTAAGAAGAAACAATTGCTCTTTTGTAAAAGACAAACAGGCAGAAGAAAACAGACACAGTCAGTCAAGAAGAAAAAAATAAACAGTTTCTTGGACATTATAGTTTTCTAACAGACCGACATTAGCAGCCAGAGTGAAAAAGTTGCACAGACTGTACAGAATTCGTAGACAATCAAAGAGAAACATGTATTTTATTACAAAGACAAACAGAATTAGCTGACAGAACTCAGTCAAAGAGACAGGTAACTTTGTCTTGATCAGTGTATGATCTCTGCCTCCTTCTGTCTGTTGTGCATGAATCCTCTTCACAAAATAGCTTATCTGTTTGTGTCTTTCTTTCTGTATTTGTTTGCTCATTCACACTGACATTAAGTGGATGTTTATCCTCTGTTTAGGTGTCTTCTTATCATCTGTAAAATCATTGCATTTCACCAATAACGTTCATGCATAAAATTCTTATACAGCGTGGTTTGCTCTCTGATTTTCACTTCTTTTCTTTCATTCATCAAGTCTGTTTGTCTGCTGGCAGGAGGATCTGTTAAAATGAATTTCATTCATGAACAAGTCTGTTTGCAAAGGCCTCTTAGGCTAGAACCGATGCTTATCCCGATGTCTCTTCATCTCTGTCTCTGGACGCTCTCTGCTTCTTTTACTTTCATTCATCAAGTCTGTTTGAAGTGTAGGTAGAGAATTAAGTTCTTTCCCAGGGAACACAGCGTCTGTTTCTGTCTTGGCATTAGATCTACTTTTTTCTTTCATCATCCAAGTCTGTCTCTGTCTGTCTCTTCTGTTTCTTTCCACAAAAACAGGATGTCTGTTTGCAAGGACTACAAGTAAATCCTGTACTTCTTTTCTTTTCATTCATCCAAGTCTGTTTGCAAGTGCTGGTATGATTGTATTTACATTCATTTATCCATCTGTTTCCAAGTGCTGGTAGTAATTGTACTTCTTTCCATTGGTCATTCATCCAAGTCTGTTTTTGCAAGTCTTGGGAGCCAACTTCTTTTCTTTCATTCAGTCCAAGTCTGTTTGCAAGTGTTGACAAGATCCACTTCTTTTCTTTCATTCATCATGACAATATAGATCTGTTTACTAGGTGTTGGAAACACATGATTGTAGCAACCACTTTTCAAGGTCATTCATCCAAGTCTGTTTGCAAGTGTTGACAGTAGATTAAAAGTCTTTTCTTAAATTCATCCAAGTCTGTTTTAGAAATGCTTCTATCTCTATCTTATACAGCTCATTTGATTGATCCAAGAGGCAAGTGTTGGCAGTAGATCCACTTCTTTTCTTTCATTCATCCAAGTCTGTTTGCAAGTGTTGAAAGTAGATTTTACTTCTTTTCTTTCATTCATCCAAGTCTGTTTGGAATATTGATAGATTGTACTTCTTTTCTTTCATTCATCCAAGTCTGTTTGCAAGTGTTGTCAACCATAGATCCACTTCTTTTCTTTCATTCATCCAAGTCTGTTTGCAAATCTTGATTGGCAGTTATGTTGATACTTCTTTTCTTTGGCCCATCCAAGTCTGTTTCAAGTTTTGGCATTGTAGATCCACTTCTTTTCTTTCATTCATCCAAGTCTGTTTGCACTGTGACAGTAGATCTACTTCTTTTCTTTCATTCATCCAAGTCTGTTTGTAAGGTTGGTGTGTTCTCTCTTCCTCTGACATCACCAAATGTGATTCCAGTTCTCCTGGGTAAAGGCCTCTAACATCATAAGCCTTGAAAGTTGACAATCTTGGTTCCATCTACACTCCTAAATATGTTTCTTGTATTTGAGTGAATACTCCTGAAAAGATGTTCTACTTCTCTCTTCTCTTGTCCTTTTTGTCTGTCACATTGCTGTATCTCTGACAATAAGTATTTATAACATTACAATAATTACAACACAGACATCTTTCATTGAAATTTTGTTGTTCAAACTTTTGGGTATTTCTGTTTCCCTATCTTTTGCAGAATTTCTCATTCAACTCTTTTCTGTCGCTATTCTAGAGCAAAGGCGTGTTTAAAACATATAATTGTCTCAGTAACCTGACATTCTCACTCTTTAAGTTATGCCCGTTAACATTAAATTTCCAGACTGAAACCACATAACAAAGATCCAAATTTATAACCACACAGTCATTGACATTCTCTATTTCTATTCACAGAACCACCGCCATCAGCCCCAGTCATGTCTACAGACAGTCAGTCCACCATTACAGATGGACAATCTGTCAATGTAACCAGTGGCCAGCCAGTACAAGTCCGATGTAATGTCCAAGGGGTTTCCCTGATGTCACCAAAGTCAAGTTAACGTGCAGGGAGTCAGTACGAGGCAGATGGAACACAGTTGACACAAAGCATAACTCTAGACAAGACCAACAACAATGACCCGTGTTCCTGTACAGCTGTACATCCATCGGGATGCTGATGACAAGTCTACAACGTTTACACTTAATGTGCAGTGTAAGTAAATGGTTAATCATTCATCAGTCCATTTGTTAACTTTGCCTCTCGGTATTTATAATGTCAAACTGGCTGACACAAGTGGTCAAGTTCTTCGAATTACGGGCCATAGAGCGTTTTCCCAAGCTAAACAATGATAATGTCATCTCCTGGCCAGGATGCTGGATTCTGATGCAGGTTTTTACTCCTGGCCAGTGCTTGCAGTGCAGCATCCGAGTGGGAATGCTTTAAGCGTCTTTCCCAAGGAACACATCAGACCTAGCTTTGCTTGGCTTTGAACCTTCTTGATCAATCTTTGACCGTCCATTGACACACACTTTTGACAATTGAGGAAAATTTCGCTGTCAATTTTTTAAATCAATATGACATCTTAGCAATCCTTACAAATAAGATATGTCATACACAATGTGTGAGGAAACTCTCTAGCAAAGATAATTGCCATTGTCTCCGCCAATTCCCGTAAAGCCATACCTCTTAAGTGTTCTTCAAAACAAAAGTGCACTCTCTTGCTAGAGATAAATTACCGTTAGCTGAATGAGTGGATTGCTCAAGCATTATGAACATTGTTTCATCTTCTAGAACTTCCTTCTCCTTCACCAATATTCTCAGCGTTTGATTCTCTTATATCCTTTAACATTGTTCTGCTCTGTGAGAAATTACATGGAAAGGTTGGTGGAGATGTTGTAAGTCTGGTCTCTTTATTTACGTCTTGATTCATCATAGAGACCAATTTTATCCTTCTGTCGATAACAGCGCCCCCCTCTCTCTCTGTCTGTCTAATGTCTGTCTGTCTCTCTCTCTCTCTTCTTCTTCTCCCCTCCCCCTCCCCCTACTCCTCCTCTCTCTCTCTGCTCCCTTATTCTTCAACTTTTTTCTTCTCCTCCTCCTCCTCTTGCTCCTCCTCTTCCTCCTCTTTTAACTTCTTGTTCTCCTACTCCTCCTCTTCCTCCTCCTTTCTCTCTCTGTCTTGTTCTCCTTCTCCTCCTCTCTCTCTGTCTCTCTCTCTCTCTCTGTCTCTCTCTGTCTCTCCTCCTCCCTCTGTCTCTTCTTGTTCTCCCTCCTCTCTCCTCTCTTCAACTTCTCTTCCTCCCTCCTCCTCCTCCTCTCCTCCTCTCTCTCTCCTCCTCCTCCCTCCTCCTCTCTCCTCCTCTGTTCTCTCTTCTGTGTCTGTCTCTCTGGATCTCTCTCTATCTGTTAGTCTCTCTCTGTCTCTTCTTTCTGTCTTCTCTGTCTTTCACATCTGTCTCTCTCTGTCTCTCTCTCTGTCTCTTCTGTCTCTCTCTGTCTCTATCTGTGGACTCTGTCTCTCTATCTCTCTCTGTCTCTCTCTGTCTCTCTCTCTCTCTCTGTCTCTCTAGTCTCTATCTGTCTCTCTCTGTCTCTCTCTGTCTCTCTCTGTCTCTCTCTGTCTCTTCTCTGTCTCTCTCTGTCTCTTCTTCTGTCTCTCATCTCTCTGTCTCTCTCTGTCTCTCTCTGTCTCTGAGTCTCTCTCTGTCATCTCTGTCTCTCTCTGTCTCTCTCTGTCTCTCTCTGTCTCTGTCTCTGTCTCTGTCTTTGTTCTTTCTTTCTCTTCTTCTGTTTGATATTAATTTGATCTCTGACTTTCTCTCTGTATATTTTTGTCTCTCTGTCTCTCTCTCTCTCTAGCTCTCTCTCTCTGTCTGTCTGTCTCTGTCTCTGTCTCTGTCTCTGTCTCTCTAAGTTTCTGACTCTTTAATCATCTCTCTGGACACTTATAATGCGCAGCTTTTCCTCTGTCTGTCTGTCTCTGTCTCTGTGTCTCTGTCTCTCTTTCTCTCTCTTTCTCTCTCTGTCTGTCTCTCTCTCTGTCTCTGTCTCTGTCTCTGTCTCTCTCTCTTTCTCTCTGTCTCTCTCTCTCTGTCTGTCTCTGTCTCTGTCTCTGTCTGTCTCTGCTGTCTGTCTGTCTCTGTCTCTGTCTCTGTCTCTGTCTCTCTCAAACTACACTCTGTCTGTCTCTGTCTCTGTCTCTGTCTCTGTCTCTGTCTCTCTCTTTCTCTCTGTCTCTCTCTCTCTGTCTGTCTCTCTCTGTCTGTCTCTCTCTCTGTCTCTCAACAATGTCTCTGTTCTCGTCTCATGGAGAAGGAAATCCAAAATCTCTCTCTCTCTCTGTCAAAAATCAAAGGTCAATCTCTCTCTTCTCTCTCTCTCTCTCTCTCTCTCTGACTCTCTGGAAACTCTCTCTCTCTCTCTCTTTCTCTCTCTCTCCACTGACTCTCTCTCTCTCACTCTCTCTCTCTCTCTCTCTCTCTCTCTCTCTCTCTCATCTCTCTCTCTCAGCAATGAGACTGTTCTCTCTCCTGGTAATGTCTCTCCCTCCTCCCTCCCCCCTAATCCCCTCCCTTCTCTCCTCCCTCCCTCCCTCCCTCCCTCCCTCCCTCTCTCTCTCTCTCTCTCTCTCTCTCTCTCTCTGTCTCTCTCTTGTCTCTCTTTGTGTTTTCTCTCTCTCTCTCTCTTCTAACTCTCTCTCTCAATTTCTCTCTCTCTCTCTTCATTGCCTTAGAACTCTCTGTTCTTCTCTGGCTTACCATGAGTAAGGTGTACAACATCATTCTAACCGTTGACAACTTGTGATGAGGTTTCTTATTTCTGAGAGCTGGCTAATTAAGCTGGTTGTCTGTAAGGTGTATCGTCCGAGAATAAGAAGCTATGGCTTGGTCCACTTTGCAGAGGATACATATACTGTAGGAGCGGTCTAAGAACCCATTTCCTAGCATCTTGGTCCATCAAACCTACTTATTGTAGAAAACAGAATTACAAAAATTTATATATAAATTAGCCCGTTAACAACATTTCCAGACTGGCTAACGTCCAGATTTTAAACAGACACTTAACTATTCCAACGTTGTCTCCAGATGTCTGCCTTCATTGATTTCAACTATGAGGGCATTTCAGTTAAACCAGATGGTTAGATGATCAAGCCATGCTTCTCAGCTGTAATAAATAGTCTCTTCCTGCCAAACGGCAAGGTACCAATTTCGTCCACTTGGGCCTGGCAAACAATGGTCATTGGTCTAGCGTAGATCGTTCTGGCAAACAATGGTCATTGGTCTAGCGTAGATCGTTCTGGCAAACAATGGTCATTGGTCTAGCGTAGATCGTTCTGGCAAACAATGGTCATTGGTCTAGCGTAGATCGTTCTTACTCTACCGTCCTGGCAGTGCAGCATCCTGATGCTTGAAGTTTGTAGTACACAAATGAACCATTGTCTAAATTCATTCATCAATCTTTGACCGTATGATACATACACAATTGAGGAAAATCGCTGTCAATTAAATCAAAGATGGGTCCACAACCAATACGTGTAGGTGTGTGAGGAAACTCTCTAGCAAAGAAAATTGAAATTGTCTCCGCCATTGAAACAGAAGGAAAGTCAGGACAAAAGTGAACTTCGAATCATTAGGAGATGATGAATTGACCATTATAGAACAACCACCGTCAGACTGTACTAAATGTCATGAGGAGATGAAATGGAAAAATGGAAACTTAGCCATGTAGAGGAAGAAAACTTAAGGAGGAATTGTATAAGCACCACACCTTTTGGTTTGAACAAAATCCTTGATAACAATAAACTATAAAAACATTGATAATAATGAAATCATCTTCTTCTTCTCCCCTCCCCCTCCCCCTACTCCTCCTTCTCTTGCTCCTTATTCTTCAACTTGATTTTCTTCTCCTCCTCCTCCTCTTGCTCCTCCTCTTCCTCCTCTTTTAACTTCTGTTCTCCTACTCCTCCTCTTCCTCCTCCTTTAACTTCCTGTTCTCCTTCTAGAAACCTTCCTCCTCCTCTTCCTCCTCCTCTTCCTCCTCCTTTAACTTCTTGTCTCTAAATGGAGAGAACTCTCTTCCTCCTTTCCTCCTAAAGAATCCTCCTCCTCCTCCTCCTCCTCCTCGTTCTTCTTCTGTGGGTGTGGCTGGTTGGCAGGTATTGTTAGTAGGCTGCACTTCTTTCGTTTTCCTCTTTCACATATTTCTCATCTTTGTTCTGAGATCACTGCATATGGTGGACAGGATAAATTTCAATGACACAGAGGCAATCACAATCTTGTGTGGGTAGTAGGCATATGTCATTGATCATCACCTACTTGTTTGCTTTCACTGTTTCATATTTCTTTCATCGTACTGGTCCCTATTAATTCGTATGAGATCACAGCATATGACGGACAGGGTCAATTTTAACTCAAACAGACATATAAAGCTTCTTCATCTTCTTTTTCTTTTGCTTCTTCTGTTTGATATTAATTTGTGTTTTTCCTTGTATATTTTTTTGTACATGTGTTCATCACATTAGCAATAGCGGGTGGTGGGGGGGATAGCATTTGAATGCTGCTGAGACAGCCCCAAGTTTGACAGTTTAATCATAGTGGACACTTATAAAAAAAGCTTTTCCCCCGAATAAGGAGGCTCTGGGCTCTTTGTACTCTTTGTACTCAGGTACTCTTTGTACTCTTTGTACTCTTTGTACACTCTGTGTACTCTGTGTACTCTTTGGCCCAACCGTATCAAACAACTGTATAAAGGTAAGGACGTCTTTCTTTGTTTCAATAAACGAGATTGAGAAAAAAAAAAAAAAAAAACGATGATTTTGACATTTCTATCACCAGATGCCAGTCTGGTAACAAACTACACAGTGTCAGCAAATGGAAGCAGTTGATGGAGAAAGTTGGCACCAAGACAAACAGCTCAAGGTCAAGTCAACTGGAAGTAGACACTGAACAATGTCACGTTCACGTGTCATGGAGAAGGAAATCCAAGGCCTAAAGTCAATGTCAAAAATCAAAGGTCAATGTTCTTCTTGTCTCCAATAGCATGACTCAATCTGAAAGCTATGTGGCAAAGACTGTGGCTAAAACCATGACGTGTAGAGACACTGTTTATGTGTGTGAAGCTTCCAATGGCATTGGGGAGTCTAGCAATGAGACTGTTCTCATCCTGGTAAAGTGTGAGTATCATTTAATCTTGTTTTCTACTGTTGCTGTGCTAATCTGTGATGGCAACGGAGTTAGATGATTAAAACCTCTGTGTAAAATTTGTTCCTTTTTGTTTTTGCTTTTGCTATTCTAACTGCTAAAGACAATTTAAATTGCATACTTCATTGCCTTGAACTAAATTGTTCTTGCTTGTGTTTAGAGGAGAAGAGAAATACTTCAACACCTGATCAGACTTTGATGAGTGCCTACTGGGGAAATTTCTAATGAAGTGCAGGGTGTTATACCGATAAGGAAATTTAGTTTTAGAACAAGATGAAGTAATATCTCAGAAAATTCCTGGGAAAACACCTGCAACACCATAAAACCTCTCTGTAAAAAAATATTTCTTTGATCAAAAGGGCAAACCGGGCAGTGGACAGGTCAGCACCTGTACAATACATTAGGTGATCCTGCCCTCCATGAGTCTCCTGCTGCCTTGCAGACGGGTCTTGACTGACCAAAGGCTAAGGGAGTTAACCTGACAGAAAATAACAACCTGCTGCCTTGCATGCCGATCTTGGCTGACTAAAGGCTAAGGGAGTTAACCCCTGACAAGAAAATAACAAGGCTTTCAGTAGGGGTTGCAGGGCCTCAAAGCCCAACCATCTAGCTAGGGTACAATGGGCTAACCCCTGCTTATCCAAGACCAAACTGATTCAGAGAAATAAATACAATATAACCGTTTCTTTCAACGGCCAACATGGAAAAGAGCATGGACTGTGAATTTTGGAACATGGAATGTTAGGGGAAAACTAAAGAGAGTTAGAATTAGTTAGAAGAAATGGAAAATTTCAAAGTAGAAATTTTGACCATTACAGAAACAAAGAAAAAAGGACAAGGAATAGAAAATGTAGGACCAAATTTATATTTTAATATTCTCAGGAATAGATGTCAAAGATAGAGCTAGAGCAGGAGTAGGCCTTCTAGTGCATAAAAGGCATGAACAGCCACTAGAAAGTTGGAAATTTATAAGAACAGCTGTTAGAGCTAAATATTAAACCAAAAGGAAGAGAAATTAAATTATTAATAGCTTATGGACCAAACGAAGACCACTAAAAGAAGAAAAAGATATCAATTGAAAATGATTTACAAATGCTGCAGAGAATCTAAATAAACAGGAACTAATGCTTTTAGGAGATTTAAACGCTAGAGTAAAAGACAATGAGAAACGTCAGGAGGAGTAATAGGTAAAGAAGGAGAGACAACAACTTCTCTAAATGGAGAGAGACTCATAGATTTTTGCTAAAGAATACCATGAAAATAGCCAACCTCTTTTTTCCTCATAAAGATATCCACAAATATACAAGAATAAATAAAGACAGTGTGAAAAGTCAATGATAGACTACATAATAGTTTTTCAGCAGCTCCTTTTTTACAATACAATGGACCAAGAGTTAGCAGAGAAGCAAAAATGATTTAGTCATCACCTAGTGATTGCCAAAATGAGATTACTGACTGAAGAAAACAAACAGAAAAGGAAAGGGAAGAAAACTTACTTAACTCAAAATCGAGTGGGGAAAATAAATGTAGTAAAATTGTCTTTCCCAAATTAAAGGAGATAGGAAAAGAACAGCATGGTGGAATGAGCATGTCAAGACTAAGATCAAAGAAAAAGAAGGGCCAGGAAGAAATACTTGCAAACAAAGAGACCAGAGGATAGGATAGATGTGTGTGAATAAAAACTACCCCCAAAGAGGAAGTTAGGAGCAAAACAGGAACAATGGAAGTGTTTGGACAAAGATTTCCAAAGAAAGCTCTCAAGGAAATTAAAAAGCTGTTTTGGGAGGCAAATGAAGAGCATGAGAAAGACCAAAGCATGCCCAATACGACAAATTAAGAACGCCAAAAAAGGAGAAATAATGAAGACAGTCAAATTATGGAAATGTGGAGAAAGTATTTTCAACAATTAAATCTCCCTCCAGAACTCTCTGAAACAAAGGAGAAAAGATTAGTTAGTAAGAGTAACAAGTAATCCAAAGGAGACAGCTGAAGATGTAGATATCTCAATGGAAGAAATCCAAACAGCTATAAGAAAAGTGAAATTAGGAAAAGCCTCAGAGTAGATCAAGTTTATCCAGAAATGGTTAAAAACAAAGGGAGAGAGACAGACAAACTACTACATGCAATATGCCAACAAGCATGGTAGTCCAAACAGGTACCAGATGACTGGAAAAAGGGAACGGTAGTAGTAGTACCAATACATAAAAAAGGATCAACTACGGAATGCTCAAACTATAAAGGGATATCACTACTTAGCATACTAGGTAAAGTGTATACCAGGATACTGGAAATGAGACTAAGGAAAGAGTAGAGGATCAGATTGAAGAACACCAGAGTGGACCAGGAAAAAGTGCCCAAGACAAATAATAGAAAAATTCCTGAGAAAAAGGCATTTGATACTGTAGCATTCCTTAAAAGAACACAATGTAGAGCAAAAATTTAATAGAAACCATTAAAAGTTTTTCCAATACACCAACATGTGCAATGAGAGTAACTGAAACATATCTGGCAGAATTTGATGCAGGTATAAGAGTAAGACAGTTGTAGCTCAAGTCCTCTTTTGTTTATCACATTTATGGATGAAAAAAAATGTTGGTATATGGAAGCTCAAGCCAGTAAATGTATCTATACTTTCATTTGCCAATCATTTAGTTTTGTTTGAAATCAGAAAGTGACTTTCAGTCGAATATCAACATTATGAACAATGAACTAAATGAAAAAGGAATGAGAGTAAATGCAAAAAAACCAAAAAAGGCTAGTAACCAGGGAAGCTAAAACACAAAAGTTTTAATTGGCCAAGGAGAATTTAGATCAAAGCTACAATTACTTAGGAGTAATGATTAACTCAGAGGGAAAACTAAGAAAAGAAATCATCCAGAAAAATCCAAAAAGGCAAGTGCAATATATAACCATCTAGGAGAGGCATTGGTAGGGAAACAAGAATCGTCAACAATAACCAAAATGGCAGTATACAACACAGTTTATTATCCTACTCTCCTCTATGAAAGCAAACCTGACCTAGACAGTAGAGAATACAGTAGAAAACAGACAACTGACATGAAATATCTAAGAAGAGTAGTAGGGAAAACTAAAAGAGACAAAATCAAAACACAACAATAAGAGATCAAACCAAAGCAGATGGCATCAAAACTAAGATAGAAATAAATCAATTGAGATGGTTTAGGCATGTAAACAGAATAAATGACTATGTAGTAGCTAAATCAGTATACAGTGCTAAAGCCCAAGGTAAAGACCAAAAGGCAGACCTCGGAGAAAGTGGGAACAAGACAAAAAGAGGCATTGAAGCATAGAAATTTAACTTTTCACGGAAGGAAACAGAAAGTACCAGGACAGGGCACCATGGAGAAAGATCGCCTCAGGCATCTAAACTCATGCACCGAAAGGTGAACTGATAAAGAAAGAAAGAAAGTGTGTGTGTGAAAAATAAAGTTCCTTCAAGGCTGTTATGGCCCATAGAGGGTCTCTATAGCGTGAAGCAACAGGTGATATTAATCACCTTGTGACGCTAGTCTGACACAGGTTTTACTCCCAAGCTAGTGCTTGTACACCATTTGCACTTGAGTAGAGTGAGGGAAAATGTATGTTAAATGTCTTTCCCGCAAAGAAACACAATATTGGTCCCAACATTTGCAAGGCATTCAATGATCATGATTCCCTAGTCTGTGCACGCCTATCCGCTCGGGCCAGCTGACGTCACGCATGTGTGGTGTATATATTTACTCACAGACACATAACATCACTTCTCCTGTCTGTCTGTCATCTCTTTCTCTCTTGCTCTCTCTCTCTCTCCTCTACTCTCTCGTCTCTCTCAGTCTACTCTCTCGTCTCTCTCATCTCTCTCTCGTCTCTCTCACGATCTCTGTCTCTGTCTCTCTGTCTCTGTCCTCGTGTCGTCTCTGTCTCTGTCTCTGTCTCTCCTGTCTCTGCTCTCAGCTCTCTCATCTCGTCTCTCGCTCTCTCCTCGCTCTTCTCCTCGCGCGTCTCTCTCTCACCATCGATCTCTCTCTCCTCTGCTCATCTCTGCTCCTCTGTGCTCTCTCTCTCTCTCTTCTCTTCATCTCATCTCTCCTCTCTTCTCTCGCTCTCTCTCCTCTCTCTCACTCCTTCTCTCGCTCTCCCTCTCTCTCTTCTCTCCTCACTCGTCTCGGCTCTCTCTCTCTCTCTCTCTCTCTCCATCTCTCTCTCTCGTCCTCTCTCCTCTCTCTCACTCTCCTCTCTCTCTCTGCTCTCTCTCTCTCTCTCTCTCTCTCTCTCTCGTCTACTCTCTCTCTCCTCTCTCCTCTCCTCTCTCTCTCTCTCATCTCTCTCTTCGCTCTCTCTCTCTCTCTCTCTCTCTCTTCTCTCTCTCTCTCTCTCTACTCCCATCTCTCTCTCTCTCTCTCTCTCTCTCTCCTCTCATCTCTCATCTCGTCTCTCACTCTCTCTTCTCTCTCTCTCCTCTCTCTACTCCTCTCGGCTCTCTCTTCTCTCTCTCTCTCTCTCCTCTCTCCTCTCCTCTCTCTCTCTCTCTCATCTCTCATCTCTCTCTCTCTCTCTCTCTCTCTCTCTCTCTCTCTCTCTCTCTCTCTCTCTCTCTCTCTCTCTCTCTCTCTCTCTCTCTCTCTCTCTCTCTCTCTCTCTCTCTCTCTCTCTCTCTCTCTCTCTCTCTCTCTCTCTCTCTCTCTCTCTCTCTCTCTCTCTCTCTCTCTCTCTCTCTCTCTCTCTCTCTCTCTCTCTCTCTCTCTCTCTCTCTCTCTCTTGCTCTCTCCTTGCTCATTCGCACACAGACTCTGTCTCATTAGCAATATCAAACATTTGACCATCAAATTCTTGGAGATAACATCTTCAATGTCACTGGAATTCCTGTGAAGGTCTTTAGATATTCTTATAGAATTTATCAATTAACAATACCAAACTTTCTTGTAAAACGTAAAATAACTCTTTGTACAGATGATTCATTGTCCTTTTAGAACTTATCAGTTTTTTTAACTCCCAGGCACCCCAACGCTTTCTGACGTTAACACTGAAGGTAAAACCTATGACTTTGTCAATAGCACAGATTTGGAGATTCAAATCAAGATCTTGGGCCATCCTCCCCGAGCGAGTACGTTCTTACTAAGAGTACGGCTAGAACTAAAAGGTCAACAGACGGTCAAGAGGTTCAAAAAGATGAGTACAATGTGACATACACACAACAAGATGAATTGTATGGAACAGTCACACTACAGATGTACATGCTGACTGACAGTGATAATGGACAGTATGAGCTTCTCATCCAGAATGGGGTTGGGGACGGTTTGAGATACAAGTTTAATGTCGACCTCAAGAAAGGTAGATCTGGATTGAATATATCACTCTCCTATTATACTATATTTATTTTGTTTTTTCAATTATATAACCTGACAATGGCTTGTTCCTTTTTCTTTTCTTTTTGTTTCAATGGAAAGAAGAATATTCATTCAATCCATGTATACGACCGATCATGACTGACGGGTTTCACACCTGGTCACCACCGAAGAGACCATCAAAGTAACTGCAAACCACCCAGAGAGAAATGAAGAGACATACATGCTTCATATCAGATTCCAAGATCAGATCTCATGCATCGAAATAAGCAAAGAACCGGGCCACTGACATCGTCCAAAATTCACAGACAACAATGAAAATGGGCTTCTCTTGTGACAAGATTTAAAAGCATTAACTGTAGATGGACAAAAAAATGGCGGCCAAGTAATTGACACAAAACTCAGAAAAAACATCGACAAGATGGCTTGATGAAATGAGAGGGGGGGGGGGGAATGCACGAGGAAGAAAAAGCAGGGATCAGAACTCACGGAATGCGTCAGTGGAGGGCTACATCCTGCAGTGGATGGACAACACCCAATCATCATCATCATCATGACCATCATCACCATTATCATTATCATCATCATTATCATCATCACCATCATCATCATCATCATCATCATAATCATCATCTTCGTCATCATCATCATCATCACCATCATCATTATCATCATCATTCATCATTATCATTATCATCACCATTATCATTATCATCATCATCATTATCATCACCATCACCATCATCATCATCATCATCATCATCATCATCATTTATAATCATCGTCATCATCATCATCATCAATCACCCTCTCCATCATCATCATCATCTCATCACCATCATTATCATCATCATCATTATCATCATTATCATTATCATTATCATCATCATCACCATCCTCATTATCATCACCATCATCATCATCATCATTATCATCATAATCATTATAATCATTATCATTATAATCATCATCATCATCATCAATCACCATCATCATTATCATCACCATCATCATCATCATTATCATCATCATCGTCATCATCATCATTATCTAATGCAGTGTCGTAGTTGAACCGTAGTTGTTGTGAGCGGGTAGTCATGACAACACTAATTTAAGCCCCACGTTGACACAGGTGGGCTTCTTTTTCACAAAGTTGTACTCTTAGGAAAGGTACCTACCTCGTTATGCTTTCCTTACTTGACTCAGGTGTGAATGAGTACCCAGCTATAGGTAGAGAAAGATCTTGTCAGAGTGTTAGTGCGAGAGCCTAACAGGCTTGTCTACTGTATCTTCCCTGAGAGTTGAGAAGGACTTTGATGGAAATGGCCTGGTGGGGGATAAATGATGTACAGTCGATGAGCCTGCATTTGTGCAGAGATACGGACGATAAATCCATCTTTATCTTTATTCTTATCATCATCATCATCAATTAATATTCAGAGTGCGGATTTCTAATGTTTATGATATAAAGTAGTATGGGGACGATTGCATCAGACTGATATTTTTACAGAATGATATTTGTTTGAGTATGGCACACCACTCAAGATGTTTCATTTTGCAGACTGTCGCCATGGTATCTACTCTAACAGTGCCTGTTTATGACAGCAAAGGAGGAATTCAATTATTAAATGAGCGTTAAGATGAATTTTTTTTATTATCATTTAAACGTTACTTGTCATATTAAAGGGGGATGAGGTGGCCAAGTGGTTAAAAGCCACAGATACAGAGTTCGAGCGCCGCTTCAGGCATTTCGGTATTTTTTCCCTTGGCCAAGAAAATTTACCCTCATTGCTCACTTGGTCAACATGGGTGGCTCCTGTTGCATTGAGAATAAGCCTGTTGATAGTCTACATTCCTTTCTCTAAAGAAATTGGAATGTCAGGCGCGATACCAGTCGGTGACCGCATGGATGGCGCTAATATTTGTTTTTGTTTGATCTTATGCACTGCCTGAGGCACTGATGTTTTTTATTTGTCTTTTTTTGTTTGGTCATATGCACTGCCTGAGGCACTAATGTTTTTTATTTGTCTTTTTTGTTTGGTCATATGCACTGTCTGAGGCACTAATGTTTTTTATTTGTCTTTTTTTGTTTGGCCATCATTGCACTGCCTGAGGCACTGATGTTTTTTATTTGTCTTTTTTTGTTTGGTCATATGCACGTCCTGAGGCACTGATGTTTTTTATTTGTCTTTTTTTGTTTTTTGTTTGGTCTTGCACTGCCTTTGTCATATGCACTGCCTGAGGCACTAATGTTTTTTATTTGTCTTTTTTGTTTGGTCATGTGCACTGCCTGAGGCACTAGTGTTTTTTATTTGTCTTTTTTTGTTTGGTCATGTACACTGCCTGAGGCACTAATGTTTTTTATTTGTCTTTTTTTTGTTTGGTCATGTGCACTGCCTGAGGCACTAATGTTTTTTATTTGTCTTTTTTGTTTGGCCATGTGCACTGCCGGAGGTTTTCAGATTGCCTCTTCCTTTATTGTGACTCTTTTTCTGTAGCAGAACCATCAGGAGAAGACATTGACGTTGCTGCCATTGCTGGTGGTCTTGGTGCGGCGATCGTGATCATCATCATCATCATCGTCTTTACTGTCTTTATCGGAAAGGTTAGTACATCTGTTGAGGTTACTTTCCTTGCTTTGTTTGTGTGAGTTTTTCTTAGCTCTTTACTTTCTGTTATCAACCGGATTGTACACGCATGTGTATGTGTGCACTTTTGACGTTGTAGGTGAACTGTAGTGATGTGAGCGTGTAGTCGCGACGACACTGGTTAGAGCCCTGCGGCTGGCACGGGTGGGCTTCTTTTTCTTTCTTTTCAACGCTGTACTCTTAGGAAAGGTACTTAACCATGCTTTTCTCACTTGACTCAGGTGCGAATAAGTACACAGCTATAGGTAGAGAAAGATATTGTCAGAGTGTTTGTACGAAAGGCCTAGCAGGTTTGTGTACTGTATGCTCCCCGAGAGTTGAGAAGGATTTTGAATGAAATGGCCTGCTGAGGGATAAATGATGCTCAGTAGGTGAACCTGCACGTGTGCTGGTATATGGACTATAGATTCATCTTTACCTTTATCTTTTTTGTGATTTATCTCCAAATGCTCAAAGACGGATTTTCCCACATGACCCAGGTGGTTAGAAAGACGTTTTAACATGGATTTTTCCCCACTTGACCCATGTGTTTAGAAAGACGTTTTAACATGGATTTTCCAACTTGACCCACATGTTTAGAAAGACATTTTAACATGGATTTTCCAACTTGACCCACATGTTTAAAAAGACGTTTTAACATGGATTTTCCAACTTGACCCATGTGTTTAGAAAGACGTTTTAACATGAATTTTCCCACTTGACCCAGGTGTTTAAAAAAGACGTTTAACATGGATTTTCCCACTTGACCCAGGTGTTTAGAAAGACATTTAACATGGATTTTCCCACTTGACCCAGGTGTTTAGAAAGACATTTAACATGGATTTTCCCACTTGACCCATGTGTTTAGAAAGACATTTAACATGGATTTTCCCACTTGACCCATGTGTTTAGAAAAGACGTTTTAACATGGATTTTCCCACTTGACCCATGTGTTTAGAAAGACGTTTTAACATGGATTTTCCCACTTGACCCAGGTGTTTAGAAAGACATTTAACATGGATTTTCCCAGCTGCAAATGGGTACTAGTGTCAGATGGGGATGACATTATTTAAATTTCTTTCTTTGCTTACTTCTCCATTTCTGCTGTTTAGTTTGTCAAACTACATATTTTTAGACTTATTTATTCAGTTATTTATTCATATAATGATGTACTTTTCGCTTTCTTTTTTAATACGAAGGAAAGAAGGGGGGGGGGGGGGGGCTTGTATTTTCAGACTTCTGTTTTAAATGGAATTGTGTCCCTATTACTTTCTTCCAAAGGTTTCTTTTCAAGTTGCTGTGAACGAACAAAGACACTGGAAAAGCTGTGCGTACTCACTTAACTCCGTTCCATTATTTTTACTTGTCTCTTTGTCTTAGGTCATTAAGATATCTTTTATAGCCTTTCACATTACTTGTAACGCATGTGCTGTCGATCATGTAATTATTCTTTGACTCACTCATAAATTATCATCAGACAACGAACAAGGAAATATCTACACGCTTATACAGGCACCACATGGCGGGGTGTCGGAAGGAAGAAGAAAAAAAAAAACCCAGAAACGAGGCGGAAATAGGGGTCAAGTAGAGGGAGAAGAATCAAGGAAGTGAAGATGGTGATGCGTAGCTGTCACTTATTGTCGTTTCTGTCATAAAATCAAATGAGTACAGGTGGTAAATCAATCTTTATTTTTTTATTTTTCTTTATCACTTCCCATTTTACCTTCCGGTGTTGATGTATGGGTCAAATCAATCTTTCTTTTTTTTTTCTTTTTCACTTCCCATTCTACCTTCCGGTGTGGATGTATGGGTCAAATCAAAAAAAAAATTTTTCTTTTTCACTTTCCATTTTACCTTCCGGTGTTGATGTATGGATCAAATCAATCTTTGTTTTTTGTTTTTTTCTGTTTCACTTCCCATTTTACCTTCCTGTGTGGATGTATGGGTCAAATCAATCTTTGGGATTTTTGGGGATTTTTGAGGGGTCTTGGAAATGGGAGGGGAATGTCCTGGAAGTTGTTTATTTTGTAAAAAAATTGCTGCATGGCTTGGAATGTCTGCATAGACGTCTGCATAGAATGTCTGCATGACGGTGATAGATCAAATTCTTCTGACTTTTACATTTCCTATCACTGTTTTCATGATGTCTCTCTTTCTTATTGCTGTTTCCTCTTAATTCACCTGAGATCACTGACTATGGTGGATATGGTAGGTTGCAATGAAACAAAGGTGACTTTTAAAGATACAAGTATATATCGCAACAACAATCAACAGTGGGGTTGACAAATTCTGTTGTAAGTGTGTTTGGCATCAATGCCACTCACCCAACGACCAAAGAAAGTCTGTCCAGGTTTATAAACGTTTTCTTCTTCTTTTCTTTTTTTCTGTCTTGAGAGAAATGCTATGTTGATTTGGCGGAAAAAAATTGTTTTCATCTGTTTGTCTTATGAAAATAGAATTAACTCGAACAAACGGGAGAAAACTTTTCAACCTTTCAGAGCTTGAACCCACGACCTTATGGTGGAGAGGTGGTGGACACCTTACCCCTCGACTACCGAGTCCCACACTGTTAGCAAATGAGATTAATTTTTTAAAGATGTGTTATCAAATAGTCAGCTCAGATTTATAGCGTCCTTACCACTCATAAACTTGTTTTGGAACAGAAAAGGCATTAAAGTTCTCAGCTGGAATGAAAATTTTAAAAAGGACAAAGTGCAAGTGGACTTTGTGATCAACGTAGATAGAATTTGGTTACAACGTTTTTATGAAGCAGGACAATATTGACTGTTGAATTTGATAACCATTATGTATTAACTCCAAAACTGTCAGCGTATGTGTATTTTGGACAATAGAGTTCTGAGGCGATATGAAATGACAAATAGTTTGTCTCCCAATTGGGAATCGACGTGTTGGTTTCAAACCACCTTTTTCTTTTGTTTCAGAGAGAAAGAGACTGACGAGGAAATAGGTACTGTATTTTTTAGGGTTTTGTTTTGGGTTTTTTCTTTTATTAACATTACAATTGCAATCATAAAAGGCATTCACAAGCAGTTGAATATTGCATTACAATTATAAAAGGCATATAAGAAGTTAAGTGTGTGTTAACATTACAATTATTATAAAGGCATACACAAGCAGTTGAATATTGTGTGTTAACATTACAATTGCAATTATATACAAAGAAGTTACATATTGTGTGTTAACATTACAATTGCAGTTATAAAAGGCAACACAAGATTAAGTATTGTGTGTTAACATTACAATTGCAATTATAAAAGGCATACACAAGAAGTTAAGTATTGTGTGTTAACATTACAATTGCAATTATAAAAGGCATACACAAGAATTGCATTGGTGTTGTAAGCGGTTGGCTGGAGCTGCCGGTAGGTCTTACTTTTTCCTTTCACATGCTTTTCATCTTTCCGTGTTCTCTTGATTCACCTTGAAATCGCCACACATGGTGGATGAAGTAAATTGCCATGTTATAAATGAACAAACACAATAGCAATATCCTTGAAAGCAATGGTTCTTAACCGGGTTGGATCGAACCCCAGGGGTTTGGTGAGTCAGTCTCAAGAGTTTGGCAGAGGTCCAGTCAAATACACTGTGTGTGTGTGTGTGTGTGTGTGTGTGTGTGTCACCTTTTTTTTCCAATCAAGAACGGTTTGGTGAATGCATATATCGATGTTGTCGGGCACAAACTGGCCACATCCAAAATTTCCAATTTTAAGAAAAATAGCTATTCATCTTAACAGAAACTAAAGCTACTCTACTCTATGTAAAGATAGCTATTCATCTTAACAGAAACTAAAGCTACTCTACTCTATGTAAAGATAGCTATTCATCTTAACAGAAACTAAACTCTATGTAAAGATAGCTATTCATCTTAACAGAAACTAAAGCTACTCTACTCTATGTAAAAATAGCTATTCATCTTAACAGAAACTAAAGCTACTCTATGTAAAAATAGCTATTCATCTTAACAGAAACTAAAGCTACTCTATGTAAAAATAGCTATTCATCTTAACAGAAACTAAAGCTACTCTATGTAAAAATAGAAGACATTATCCTTAAAATGCAAAACTATCAAACCGCTAAGTAGAGCTTTTGTTTTTCTATCGGCAAAAACAATGAAGTCAGTTTTCATCTGAATGGGTCAGTCAAGGTTGGCTCAATGCTTCAATTGAATGGGTCAGTCAAGGTACAAATGGCTCAATGCTTCAATTGAATGGGTCAGTCAAGGTGCAAATGGCTCAATGCTTCAATTGAATCAAACCGGCTCAAGTGGAATGCAGTTTGGCTCAATGCTTCAATTGAATGGGTCAGTCAAGGTACAAATGGCTCAATGCTTCAATTGAATGGGTCAGTCAAGGTACAAATGGCTCAATGCTCAGTTTTCATCTGAATGGGTCAGTCAAGGTACAAATGGCTCAATGCTTCAATTGAATGGGTCAGTCAAGGTACAAATGGCTCAATGCTTCAATTGAATGGGTCAGTCAAGGTACAAATGGCTCAATGCTTCAATTGAATGGGTCAGTCAAGGTACAAATGGCTCAATGCTTCAATTGAATGGGTCAGTCAAGGTACAAATGGCTCAATGCTTCAATTGAATGGGTCAGTCAAGGTACAAATGGCTCAATGCTTCAATTGAATGGGTCAGTCAAGGTACAAATGGCTCAATGCTTCAATTGAATGGGTCAGTCAAGGTACAAATGGAATGGGTCTCAATGCTTCAATTGAATGGGTCAGTCAAGGTACAAATGGCTCAATGCTTCAATTGAATGGGTCAGTCAAGGTACAAATGGCTCAATGCTTCAATTGAATGGGTCAGTCAAGGTACAAATGGCTCAATGCTTCAATTGAATGGGTCAGTCAAGGTACAAATGGCTCAATGCTTCAATTGAATGGGTCAGTCAAGGTACAAATGGCTCAATGCTTCAATTGAATGGGTCAGTCAAGGTACAAATGGCTCAATGCTTCAATTGAATGGGTCAGTCAAGGTACAAGGCTCAATGCTTCAATTGAATGGGTCATGGCTGGCTCAATGCTTCAATTGAATGGGTCAGTCAAGGTACAAATGGCTCAATGCTTCAATTGAATGGGTCAAGGGCACAAATGGCTCAAGGAATGGGTCAGTCAAAAATGGCTCAATGCTTCAATTGAATGGGTCAGTCAAGGTACAAATGGCTCAATGCTTCAATTGAATGGGTCAGTCAAGGTACAAATGGCTCAATGCTTCAATTGAATGGGTCAGTCAAGGTACAAATGGCTCAATGCTTCAATTGAATGGGTCAGTCAAGGTACAAATGGCTCAATGCTTCAATTGAATGGGTCAGTCAAGGTACAAATGGCTCAATGCTTCAATTGAATGGGTCAGTCAAGGTACAAATGGCTCAATGCTTCAATTGAATGGGTCAGTCAAGGTACAAATGGCTCAATGCTTCAATTGAATGGGTCAGTCAAGGTACAAATGGCTCAATGCTTCAATTGAATGGGTCAGTCAAGGTACAAATGGCTCAATGCTTCAATTGAATGGGTCAGTCAAGGTAAAATATCAATGCTTCAATTGAATGGGTCAGTCAAGGTACAAATGGCTCAATGCTTCAATTGAATGGGTCAGTCAAGGTACAAATGGCTCAATGCTTCAATTGAATGGGTCAGTCAAGGTACAAATGGCTCAATGCTTCAATTGAATGGGTCAGTCAAGGTACAAATGGCTCAATGCTTCAATTGAATGGGTCAAAGGTACAAATGGCTCAATGAATTGAATGGGTCAGTCAAGGTACAAATGGCTCAATGCTTCAATTGAATGGGTCAGTCAAGGTACAAATGGCTCAATGCTTCAATTGAATGGGTCAGTCAAGTTGGCTCAATGCTTCAATTGAATGGGTCAGTCAAGGTACAAATGGCTCAATGCTTCAATTGAATGGGTCAGTCAAGGTACAAATGGCTCAATGCTTCAATTGAATGGGTCATGGTAAAATGGCTCAATGCTTCAATTGAATGGGTCAGTCAAGGTACAAATGGCTCAATGCTTCAATTGAATGGGTCAGTCAAATGGCTCAATGCTTCAATTGAATGGGTCAGTCAAGGTACAAATGGCTCAATGCTTCAATTGAATGGGTCAGTCAAGGTACAAATGGCTCAATGCTTCAATTGAATGGGTCAGTCAAGGTACAAATGGCTCAATGCTTCAATTTCTTATGCCTCAAAATGGCCAAGTCCAAGAAGTTACAATAAATTAATTTCATGTAAAAAAAAATATTACGCCCATTGGAACAAACATCCCATCCATCTCATGTGTGCAAAGCATTATGATTTAAAACCGATTTTAAAGAGAATTATTCAGTTGTTTGTCTCTCCTGTAAAATCAGTGTTTTTCGATAGAGTTTGTGCCCAACAGCATCGATATGAAACTTGTGAGGTTCGACCTGCAAAAAGGGTTAAGAATCACTGCTTTTTAGTTGACAGATTAAAGGATCATCATGTTGACATTCACAGGATCATCATGTTGACATTCACAGACACTCATCACTAAGTTGGGTTCCTCATTTTTACACAATTCTGACCTTTCTAACGATAACAGTAATATTGCACCACATCATAAACCGTTGAATGTTACAAGCTCTTTTTCATGCAAAACCAAACAAATCATTAGGAAACCGATAACCATTAAGTTTTTAAGCAGTTTACAAACTGCAAAACATATGGAACAGAAAATATGTAATCAGGAGCAAAAAAAGAATGAACTAAAAACAACAGACTACTGTACAACAGCAGAACCTGGGGGTCTTACTGCAAAGAACTTAGAAAATTTGGACATATAGATGAAAACACCTCAGGAGCAATCTGATGGCATAAAAATCAAAGCAAGATCTGTATGAGCGTTGCAGATCATGCCAATGAGTCATAGAATCAAAGAAAAGATGGAAACTACTCAGGCACGACTAAGAAGAGAGGATGCAATAAACAGAAATGCACAAGTACTTTGGAAAAAACAAAAATACAGTGGAAGACCCCCCCCCCCACCCCTCCCCTCTCCAACATCACTTGCAGATGGACACCTAAAACAAAGACATACACTAAAACAATAGATGGAACATGAACAAATGGCATTGTGGTAGTTGGTCAGCTCTGCTGGTGGGTCTTACTTCTTTCCTTTTTACTTTTTCACTGATTTTTCATTCTTGCTGTTTCCTCTTAATCACCCTGTGAGGACCACGTACAAGAAATTTCAGTGAAACAAACAAACAAACAAACAAAGAGGTTGTGGGGCTATAAACCAATTACCGTTTCTTCTGTAAAAATTTTGCACTGCAGTATTTTGAAAATGGTCATGGAGATAGCCAGAGGGATGATGGTATGTCCTTTTGACAAATGACTCTTAAATAGGGATGGATAAACCATTTGATATTGAAGTGTAATAAATGTCTTATCAATTTAAGTACTAGTGTAGAAGAAGTTCAGACTGCTTCGAGAATTTGGACATATTTTTAGATAAGATGCACTTCACTCTTGCACAGTGCATCTCACCTAAATGTTGAGTATTAGAATATATGTATATATATATATATATATATATATATATGATGAGAAAATGTAACATATCAGATTTCAAGATAAAATCTCTTGCATTGAAATAAGGACAAACAAGTCACTGACGTCCTCAAACACTCACTGAGACAAAATTGGAAATGGGCTTATTATAGCAAGATGTAAAAACAATAGATGGACAGCAAGATCTAAAAACAATAGATGGATAACAAGATGTAAAAACAATAGATGGACAACAAGATGTAAAAACAATAGATGGACAACAAGATGTAAAAACAATAGATGGATAACAAGATGTAAAAACAATAGATGGATAACAAGATGTAAAAACAATAGATGGATAGCAAGATGTAAAAACAATAGATGGATAACAAGATGTAAAAACAATAGATGGATAACAAGATGTAAAAACAATAGATGGATAACAAGATGTAAAAACAATAGATGGATAATAAGATGTAAAAACAATAGATGGATAACAAGATGTAAAAACAATAGATGGATAACAAGATGTAAAAACAATAGATGGACAACAAGATGTAAAAACAATAGATGGATAACAAGATGTAAAAACAATAGATGGATAACAAGATGTAAAAACAATAGATGGATAAGATGTAAAAACAATAGATGGATAATAAGATGTAAAAACAATAGATGGATAACAAGATGTAAAAACAATAGATGGATAACAAGATGTAAAAACAATAGATGGATAATAAGATGTAAAAACAATAGATGGATAACAAGATGTCAAAACAATAGATGGATAACAAGATGTAAAAACAATAGATGGATAACAAGATGTAAAAACAATAGATGGATAACAAGATGTAAAAACAATAGATGGATAACAAGATGTAAAAACAATAGATGGATAACAAGATGTAAAAACAATAGATGGATAACAAGATGTAAAAACAATAGATGGACAACAAGATGGACAGCAAGATGTAAAAACAATAGATGGATAACAAGATGTAAAAACAATAGATGGACAGCAAGATGTAAAAACAATAGATGGACAACAAGATGTAAAAACAATAGATGGATAAGATGTAAAAACAATAGATAGACAGCAAGATGTAAAAACAATAGATGGATAACAAGATGTAAAAACAATAGATGGATAACAAGATATGGACAACAAGATGTAAAAACAATAGATGGACAACAAGATGTAAAAACAATAGATGGACAACAAGATGTACAAACAATAGATGGACAACAAGATGTAAAAACAATAGATGGATAACAAGATGTAAAAACAATAGATGGATAATAAGATGTAAAAACAATAGATGGACAACAAGATGTAAAAACAATAGATGGACAACAAGATGTAAAAACAATAGATGGATAACAAGATGTAAAAACAATAGATAACAAGATGTAAAAACGATAAGTGGATAACAAGATGTACAAACAATAAATAGGTAACAAGATGTGAAAACAATAGATAGATAACAAGATGTAAAAACAATAGATGGACAACAAGATGTAAAAACAATAGATAGATAACAAGATGTAAAAACAATAGATAACAAGATGTAAAAACGATGGATAACAAGATGTACAAACAATAAATAGTAACAAGATGTGAAAACAATAGATAGATAACAAGATGTACAAGCAATAGATGGACAACAAGATGTAAAAACGATAGATGGACAACAAGATGTAAAAACAATAGATGGATAACAAGATGTAAAAACAATAAGTGGATAACAAGATGTAAAAACAATAGATGAATAACAAGATGTAAAAACAATAGATGGACAACAAGATGTAAAAACAATAGATGGACAACAAGATGTAAAAACAATAGATGAATAACAAGATGTAAAAACAGATGAATGTACCCAGTTTGTTTTTTTTTAGGCTATTGACAATGATGACAGAAAAACAACAACAACAACAACACTCTACATTTCTCATTTTAGAGGCCATAGAAGCTTCCGATAGTGAGGCAGTTGGTTTGGATACCAGTACTAGCAATATGCCATTACAAGTGGGTGGTTGGCTGGGGCTGCTGGTAGGTTTTACTTCTTTCCTTTCATCCATCTATTTATCGTTTCATCTTGCTGCTTCCTCTTAATTCAGCCTGAGATCACCGCAAATCACGGACAATGTAAATTTCAATTAAACAAACAAAACAGACGTGCATGCCATTATAACTTATCTTGATGGGATGAAATAAATGAAAAGTCATGGTAAAGCATTGAAATAACGCGGTGCAATATCTTTTTCTTTCCTCACTGAACAGTCACCATGCAGAATGATATCTATGTCACACACCCAAAGAGGGACTCAACAGAAGGTTGGTACACTAGAGGCACATGTAATCCTTGCTTTTTAGTTTTATTCTATATCCATTTTTATTTTTAGAATGGTAAAATATTGGAAAAAGACATTTCAAATCATGATGTATCAATACAAAAGTTAAAAATGCCATTAAATAATATTAAAGATGAAATAATATTAAAGATAAAATAACATTAAAGATAAAATAATATTAAAGATGAATATTAATGATCAAATAATATTAAAGATAAAATAATATTAAAGATAAAATAATGTAAAAATAAAATAATGTTAAAGATAAAATAACATATAAAATATTATTAAAGATGAAATAATGTTAAAGATAAAATAATGTTAAAGACAAAATAATGTTAAAGATCAAATAATGTTAAAGATAAAATAATGTAAAGATAAAATAACATTAAAGATAAAATAACATTAAAGATAAAATAATATTAAAGATGAATATTAATGATAAAATAATATTAAAGATAAAATAATATAAAAGATAAAATAATGTTAAAGGTAAAATAATAGAAGCCATTAAAAGTTTTTACAATAAACCAACATGTGCAGTGAGTAGCTGGAAATGTATCTGAGGAATTTGATGTAGATATAGGAGTAAGACAGGGTTGTATGCTAAGTCCTCTTTTGTTTATCATATTTATGGATTCAGTCGCAAAGGCATCCTCAAACATGAAAAAAGTGAATGTAGGTATGTGGAAGCTCAAACCAGTAAATGTATCAATGCTTTCATTTGCTGATTATTTAGTTCTGTTTTGAAAATCGGAAAGGCACCTCCAGTCAAATATCAACATAATGAATAATGAATTAAATAAATAAAAGAGGAATGAGAGTAAATGCAAAGAAAACCAAAACAATGCTAGTAACTAGGGAAGCTAAAACATAAAATCTTAAATTAGGCAGGGAGAATTTAAAACAAGTTCAAAGGTACAATTATTTAGAAGTGATTAACTCAGAGGGCAAACTAAGAGAAGAAATCAGCCAGAGAATCCAAAAGGCAAGTGCAATATATAACCATCTAGGAAAGGCATTTATAGGTAAACAAGAATTGTCAACAAAAACCAAAATGGCAGTATACAACAGAGTTTATTGTTCTACTCTCCTCTATGGCAGTGAAACCTGGACCTTAGATAGCAGAGAATACAGTAGAGTGCAGGCAGCCGAAATTAAATATCTAAGAAGAGTAGTAGGGAAAAATAAAAGAGACAAAATCAGAAACACAACAATAAGAGATCAAACCAAAGCAGATAGCATAAAAACTAAGATAGAAATGAATCAACTGAGATGGTTTGGGCATGTTAACAGAATGAATGACAATAGACTAGCTAAATCAGTATACAGTGTTAAACCTCAAGGTAAAAGACCAAAAGACAGACCTCGGAGAAAGTGGGAAGAAGATATAAAAGAGGCATTAATGCAAAGAAATTTAAGTTTCACGGAAGGAAACAGAAACTGTCAGGACAGGGCAGCCTGGAGAAAGATCATTTTGGGCATCTAAAACCATACACCGAAAGGTAGAATGGGACCTGATAAAGAAAGAAAGAAAGAAAGAATTTCCTTCACTTTCGACATGCCCCTTTACCTTGTTATCAGTACTGATTAAAGCATTGAGATAACACACAACACAATGTTTTTTTCTTTTTTTATTATTACTGATTAAAGCATTGAAACAACAGACAACACAATGTTTTTTTCTTTTTTATCATCACTGATTGAAGCATTGAGGTAACACACAACACAATGTTTTTTTCTTTTTTATCATTACTGATTAAAGATTAAAGCATTGAGATAGCACTGATTAAAGAATGCTGTTTTTTTTTGTATCATTACTGATTAAAGCATTGAGGTAACACACAACACAATGTTTTTTTTCTTTTTTTTCATTACTGATTAAAGCATTGAGGTAACACATGACACAATGTCTTTTTCTTTCGTCACTGAACAGTCACCTTCCAGAAGGATATCTGTGGCAGAAACCCAACAGGGACTCAACAGAAGGTTGGTACACTAGAGGCACATGTAATACTTGCTTTTTAGTTTCATTCTATATCCATTTTTAGTTTTAGAACGGTAAAATATTGGAAAAGCATTTCAAATCATGATGTATCAATACAAAAGTTAAGAAAATGACATTAAATAGTATAAAAGATGAAATAATATTAAAAATAGAATAACATTAAAGATGAAATAATATTGAATATAAAATAATATTAAAGGTGAATTAAAGATAAAATAATATTAAAGAGAAAATAGCATTAAAGATCAAATAATATTAAAGATAAATATTAACGATCAAATAATATTAAAGATAAAATAATATTAAAGATCAAGTAATATAAACGATAAAATAATGTAAAGATAAAATAATGTTAAATATAAAGTAATATAAAAGATAAATTAATGTAAAGATCAATAATATTAAGATAAAGTAATATAAAAGATAAAATAATGTAAAGATAAAATAATGTTAAAGATAAAAAAACATATGAAATATGATTAAAGATAAAGTAATGTTAAAGATAAAATAATGTTAAAGATGAAATAATGTTAAAGATAAAATAATTTTAAAGATAAAATAATGTAAAAATAAAATAATGTAAAAGATAAAATAACATTAAAGATAAAATAATATTAAAGATAAAATAATGTTAAAGATAAAATAATATTCAAAGATAAAATAATATTCACGCCTCATAGGAACAAAGACAAGAAAAATACAAGGAGTGGACAAAAGAATCTTGGCCATCATGGAGATTGAACCCATGTCCTCTGCTAACTATGCTTTCTTTTCATGGCGAGGCGATAGGTGCAAATCGCAGACTTTGCAGGTTCAATCCCCATGATGGCCAAGATATTCTTCTGTCTATTTCTTGTATTTGTCTCGTTTTTGTTCCTATGGGCCTTTAATATTATTTTATATCATTTTATTCACTTTCGACATGCCCTTGCTGTTTGACTTGACATGCCCCTTTACCTTGCTATTTGACTTGACATCAATATAAGTTGATTATTTGCCCAATGATGATGAGCCTTTAATCCCCATTGTCAGGGTATAGGCCACAGAAGAATACACGCCAGACTTTTCTGTTGTCTCTTACCTTCCCCATCTTGTTCCACGGTGTTCCCGCTCTCTCGGCATCTTTTTCCGCACATCTTCGCCATGTTGCTTTTCAAAACAGTTGAGATTACAGATATGAAAAACAAACAAACTTTGGTTTGAAACAGTTGAGATTACAGATATGAAAAACAAACAAACTTTGGTTTGGAAACAGTTGAGATTACAGATATGAAAAACAAACAAACTTTGGTTTTGAAACAGTTGAGATTACAGATATGAAAAACAAACAAACTTTGGTTTTGAAACAGTTGAGATTACAGATATGAAAAACAAACAAACTTTGGTTTTGAAACAGTTGAGATTACAGATATGAAAAACAAACAAACTTTGGTTTGGAAGCAGTTGAGATTACAGATATGAAAAACAAACAAACTTTGGTTTGGAAACAGTTGAGATTACAGATATGAAAAACAAACAAACTTTGGTTTGGAAACAGTTGAGATTACAGATATGAAAAACAAACAAACTTTGGTTTTGAAACAGTTGAGATTACAGATATGAAAAACAAACAAACTTTGGTTTTGAAGCAGTAGAGATTACAGATATGAAAAAACAAACAAACTTTGGTTTTGAAACAGTTGAAATTAATTATGAAAAACAAACAAACTTTGGTTTTGAAGCAGTTGAGATTACAGATATGAAAAACAAACAAACTTTGGTTTTTTGAGATTACAGATATGAAAAACAAACAAACTTTGGTTTTGAAACAGAATTACAGATATGAAAAACAAACAAACTTTGGTTTTGAAGCAGTTGAGATTACAGATATGAAAAACAAACAAACTTTGGTTTTGAAACAGTTGAGATTACAGATATGAAAAACAAACAAACTTTGGTTTTGAAGCAGTTGAGATTACAGATATGAAAAACAAACAAACTTTGGTTTTGAAACAGTTTTACAGATATGAAAAACAAACAAACTTTGGTTTTGAAGCAGTTGAGATTACAGATATGAAAAACAAACAAACTTTTTTAGGAAATGGTTGAATGTGAAGAACAAATAAACTTTGGTTTGGAAACAGTTGAGATTACAGATCAGACATGAAAATACAACTTTGATTTCATACATTTGAGATTACCCTTTGATCTCTAAGAGCTTAGCAGATCTGATATGGAATTTCAAATTAAAAAGACTACATTACTCTTTAACATATAAATAATTAAAATTCCTCCTTTGTTATGCAGGTATGTCCACATTTATGTTTATTCAATTTAAAACAACACAATAGAATATTCAAAGATCTTGAGTGGTTTGTCGCGACAACAATAATTTTGCTCTTTTTTACTTTTCTGTGTTATCATGACGGATTAAAGCATTGAGATAACACACAACACAATATTTTTTTTTTTTTATCATCACTGATTAAAGCATTGAGATAAGACACAACACAATATTTTTTTTTTTTTATTATTACTGATTAAAGCATTGAGATAACACACAACACAATGTTTTTTTCTTTTTATCATCACTGATTAAAGCATTGAGATAACACATGACACAATGTCTTTTTCTTTCCTCACTGAACAGTCAACTTCCAGAATGATATCTACGGCAAAAACCCAGACAGGGACTCCACAGAAGGTTGGTACACTAGAGGCACATGTAATACTTGCTTTTTAGTTTCATTCTATATCCATTTTTAGTTTTAGAACAGTAAAATAATGGAAAAACATTTCAAATCATGATGTATCAATACAAAAGTTAAGAAAATGACATTAAAAAAGTATAAAAGATGAAATAATATTAAAAATAGAATAATATTAAAGATGAAATAATATTAAAGATAAAATAATATTAAAGATAAATTAAAGATAAAATAATATTAAAGATAAAATAACATTAAAGATCAAATAACATTAAAGATCAAATAATATTAAAGATAAATATTAACGATCAAATAATAAAAGATAAAATAATATTAAAGATCAAGTAATATAAAAGATAAAATAAATATAAACATAAAATAATATTAAAGATAAAGTAATATAAAAGATAAAATAATGTAAAGATCAAAATATTAAAGAGAAAGTAATATAAAAGATAAAATAATGTAAAGATAAAACAGTATTAAAGATAAAGTAATATAAAAGATAAAATAATGTAAAGATAAAATAACAGATAGAGTAATATAAAAGATAAAATAATGTAAAGATAAAATAATGTTAAAGATAAAAAAACATATGAAATATTATTAAAGATAAAATAATGTTAAAGATAAAATAGTGTTAAAGATGAAATAATGTTAAAGATAAAATATGTGAAAGATAAAATATATAAAGATAAAATAACGTGAAGAATAAAATATATAAAGATAAAATAACGTTAAAGATAAGATAACGTTAAAGATAAAATAATGTAAAGATAAAATATGTTAAAGATAAAATAACATTAATGATAAAATAATATTCAAAGATAAAATAATATTAAAATGATATTCACGCCTCATTGGAACAAAGACGAGAAAAATACGAGGAGTGGACAAAAAAATCTTGGCCATCAGGAGATTGAACTCATGTCCTCTGCGTTGGCACCCATTGCCTCGTTATGAGCTAACTATGCTTTCTTTTCATGGCGAGGGGACAGGTGCCGTCGCAGACTTTGCAGGTTCAATTCCCATGATGGCCAAGAATTTCTTCTGTTTATTTCTTGTATTTGTCTCGTCTTTGTTCCTATGGGGCTTTAATATTATTTTATATCATTTCCTTCACTTTCGACATGCCCTTGCTGTTTGACTTGACATGCCCCTTTACCTTGCTATTTGACTTGACATCAATATCAGTTGATTATTTGCCCAATGATGATGAGCCTTTAATCCCCATTGTCAGGGTATAGGCCACAGAAGAATACACGCCAGACTTTTCAGTTGTCTCTTACCTTCCCCATCTTGTTCCACGGTGTTCCCGCTCTCTCGGCATCTTTTTCCGCACATCTTCGCCATGTTGCTTTTCAAAACAGTTGAGATTACAGATATGAAAAACAAACAAACTTTGGTTTGGAAACAGTTGAGATTACAGATATGAAAAACAAACAAACTTTGGTTTGGAAACAGTTGAGATTACAGATATGAAAAACAAACAAACTTTGGTTTTGAAACAGTTGAGATTACAGATATGAAAAACAAACAAACTTTGGTTTTGGAAACAGTTGAGATTACAGATATGAACAACAAACAAACTTTGGTTTGGAAACCGTTGAGATTACAGATCAGACATGAAAATACAACTTTGATTTCATACATTTGAGATTACCCTTTGATCTCTAAGAGCTTAGCAGATCTGATATGGAGGATTTCAAATTAAAAAGACTACATTACTCTTTAACATATAAATAATTAAATTTCCTCCTTTGTTATGCAGGTATGTCCACATTTATGTTTATTCAATTTAAAAAAACACAATAGAATATTCAAAGGTCTTGAGTGGTTTGTCGCGACAAAATAATTTTGCTCTTTTTTTACTTTTCTGTGTTATCATCACGGATTAAAGCATTGAGATAACACACAACACAATACTTTTTCTTTTTTATCATCACTGATTAAAGCATTGAGATAACACACAACACAATATTTTTTTCTTTTTTATCATCACTGATTAAAGCATTGAAGTAACACACAACACAATATTTTTTTCTTTTTTATCATCACTGATTAAAGCATTGAGATAACACACAACACAATGTTTTTTTCTTTTTTATCATCACTGATTAACGCATTGAGATAACACATGACACAATGTCTTTTTCTTTCCTCATTCAACAGTCAACTTCCAGAATGATATCTACGGCAAAAACCCTGACAGGGACTCAACAGAAGGTTGGTACACTTGAGGCACATGTAATCCTTGCTTTTTAGTTTCATTCTATATCCATTTTTAGTTTTAGAACAGTAAAATAATGGAAAAACATTTCAAATCATGATGTATCAATACAAAAGTTAAGAAAATGACATTAAAAAGTATAAAAGATGAAATAATATTAAAAATAGAATAATATTAAAGATGAAATAATATTAAAGATAAATAATATTAAAGATAGAATAAAATTAAAGATAAAATAACATTAAAGATCAAATAATATTAAAGATAAATATTAACTATCAAATAATATTAAAGATCAAGTAATATTAAAGAGAAAGTAATATAAAAGATAAAATAATGTAAAGATAAAATAATATTAAAGATAAAGTAATATAAAAGATAAAATAATGTAAAGATAAAATAATATTAAAGATAGAGTAATATAAAAGATAAAATAATGTAAAGATAAAATAATGTTAAAGTTAAAGATAAAAAAAACATATGAAATATTATTAAAGATAAGATAATGTTAAAGACAAAATAATGTTAAAGATGAAATAATGTTAAAGATAAAATATGTGAAAGATGAAATATATCAAGATAAAATAACGTGAAGAATAAAATATATAAAGATAAAATAACGTTAAAGATAAGATAACGTTAAAGATAAAATAATGTAAAGATAAAATATGTTAAAGATAAAATAACATTAATGATAAAATAATATTCAAAGATAAAATAATATTAAAATGATATTCACGCCTCATTGGAACAAAGACGAGAAAATACAAGGAGTGGACAAAAAAATCTTGGCCATCAGGGAGATTGAACTCATGTCCTCTGCGTTGGCACCCATTGCCTCGTTATGAGCTAACTATGCTTTCTTTTCATGGCGAGGGACAGGTGCAGACTTTGCAGGTTCAATCCCCATGATGGCCAAGATATTCTTCTGTCTATTTCTTGTATTTGTCTCGTCTTTGTTCCTATGGGGCTTTAATATTATTTTATATCATTTCCTTCACATTCGACATGCCCTTGCTGTTTGACTTGACATGCCCCTTTACCTTGCTATTTGACTTGACATCAATATCAGTTGATTATTTGCCCAATGATGATGAGCCTTTAATCCCCATTGTCAGGGTATAGGCCACAGAAGAATACACGCCAGACTTTTCTGTTGTCTCTTACCTTCCCCATCTTGTTCCACGGTGTTCCCGCTCTCTCGGCATCTTTTTCCGCACATCTTCGCCATGTTGCTTTTCAAAACAGTTGAGATTACAGATATGAAAAACAAACAAACTTTGGTTTGGAAACAGTTGAGATTACAGATATGAAAAACAAACAAACTTTGGTTTGGAAACAGTTGAGATTACAGATATGAAAAACAAACAAACTTTGGTTTTGAAACAGTTGAGATTACAGATATGAAAAACAAACAAAAACTTGGTTTTGAAAAACAGTTGAGATTACAGATATGAAAAACAAACAAACTTTGGTTTTGAAACAGTTGAGATTATTAAAAAAACAAACAAACTTTGGTTTTGAAACAGTTGAGATTACAGATATGAAAAACAAACAAACTTTGGTTTTGAAACAGTTGAATTAAGATATGAAAAACAAACAAACTTTGGTTTTGAAACAGTTGAGATTACAGATATGAAAAACAAACAAACTTTGGTTTGGAAACAGTTGAGATTACAGATATGAAAAACAAACAAACTTTGGTTTTGAAACAGTTGAGATTACAGATATGAAAAGCATACAAACTTTGGTTTTGAAACAGTTGAGATTACAGATATGAAAAACAAACAAACTTTGGTTTGGAAACAGTTGAGATTACAGATATGAAAAGCATACAAACTTTGGTTTGGAAACAGTTGAGATTACAGATATGAAAAAATACAAACTTTGGTTTGGAAACAGTTGAGATTACAGATATGAAAAACAAACAAACTTTGGTTTGGAAACAGTTGAGATTACAGATATGAAAAACAAACAAACTTTGGTTTGGAAACAGTTGAGATTACAGATATGAAAAACAAACAAACTTTGGTTTTGAAACAGTTGAGATTACAGATATGAAAAACAAACAAACTTTGGTTTGGAAACAGTTGAGATTACAGATATGAAAAACAAACAAACTTTGGTTTGGAAACAGTTGAGATTACAGATATGAAAAACAAACAAACTTTGGTTTTGAAACAGTTGAGATTACAGATATGAAAAACAAACAAACTTTGGTTTTGAAACAGTTGAGATTACAGATATGAAAAACAAACAAACTTTGGTTTTGAAACAGTTGAGATTACAGATATGAAAAACAAACAAACTTTGGTTTGGAAACAGTTGAGATTACAGATATGAAAAGCATACAAACTTTGGTTTGGAAACAGTTGAGATTACAGATATGAAAAACAAAACAAACTTTGGTTTGGAAACAGTTGAGGTTACAGATATGAAAAGCATACAAACTTTGGTTTGGAAACAGTTGAGATTACAGATATGAAAAACATACAAACTTTGGTTTGGAAACAGTTGAGATTACAGATATGAAAAGCATACAAACTTTGGTTTGGAAACAGTTGAGATTACAGATATGAAAAACAAACAAACTTTGGTTTGGAAACAGTTGAGATTACAGATATGAAAAACACACAAACTTTGGTTTGGAAACAGTTGAGATTACAGATATGAAAAGCATACAAACTTTGGTTTGGAAACAGTTGAGATTACAGATATGAAAAACAAACAAACTTTGGTTTGGAAACAGTTGAGATTACAGATATGAAAAACAAACAAACTTTGGTTTTGGAAACAGTTGAGATAACAGATATGAAAAACAAACAAACTTTGGTTTTGAAACCGTTGAGATTACAGATATGAAAAACAAACAAACTTTGGTTTTGAAACAGTTGAGATTACAGATATGAAAAACAAACAAACTTTGGTTTTGAAGCAGTTCAGATTACAGATATGAAAAAGAAACAAACTTTGGTTTTGGAAACAGTTGAGATTACAGATATGAAAAACAAACAAACTTTGGTTTTGAAACCGTTGAGATTACTCAGACATGAAAATACAACTTTGATTTCATACATTTGAGATTACCCTTTGATCTCTAAGAGCTTAGCAGATCTGATATGGAGGATTTCAAATTAAAAAGACTACATTACTCTTTAACATATAAATAATTAAAATTCCTCCTTTGTTATGCAGGTATGTCCACATTTATGTTTATTCAATTTAAAACAACACAATAGAATATTCAAAGATCTTGAGTGGTTTGTCGCACAACAATAATTTTGCTCTTTTTTTACTTTTCTGTGTTATCATCATGGATTAAAGCATTGAGATAACACACAACACAATATTTTTACTTTTTTATCATCACTGATTAACGCATTGAAGTAACACACAACACAATGTTTTTTTTTTTTTTTATCATCACTGATTAAAGCATTGAGATAACACACAACACAATGTTTTTTTTTCTTTGTTATCATCACTGATTAACGCATTGAGATAACACATGACACAATGTCTTTTTCTTTCCTCACTGAACAGTCAACTTCCAGAATGACATCTATGGCAAAAACCCAGACAGGGACTCAACAGAAGGTTGGTACATCAGAGCCAGATGTAATCCTTGCTTTTTAGATTTATCTTATATCCAGTTTTAGAACATTAAGAAGCATAAAGAAATAGATAGAAAAAAAATCTTGGCCACCATGGGAGTGAACCTGCGTGCCTCTGCGTTGGCATCCATTACCTCGCCATGAAAAGAAAGCGCTCAATTAACCGACCTAACTATTCTTTCTTGATATCAAGTTAAATTATTTTTTGGCCTTAACTTTTTAATGTATAAAATTATGTTACCTATAATGATCTACCTGAGATTTCTGGTTCTTCTCCCCATGGTTTTTGGTTTTTGATATTGTTATTTTTGTTAAGAGTTATCAAAAACCCAAAAGAAAAGATGGATTTGTAGTCTGTATCCTCGCAAAAGTGCAAGTTCACCAACTGTGCATCATTTATGCCTAATGAGGCCAATTCATTCAAAGTCTTTCTCAACTCCCTGGAGAGCGTACAGTACAGCGGCCTGCAAAGCGCTCAAACGGACACTCTCATAAGATTTCTCTCTCTCTCTCTCTCTGCCCATAGTTGGGCACCTATTCACACCTGAACCAAGTGAGGAAAGCAGAGTGAAGTATCTTTCCTGAGAGTACAACGTCGTGAAACAAAAAAGACCTTAGCTAACCAGGATTTCGAGCCAGAGTCGTTGATCATTGTTATAAAAAACTCACAACACTACCAATTGTGGCACAAAGCCACATTTTGTTTTGTCGTTCACTTGTTTAACCTGTATGGTTATCTCTGTCACTGGAAGAGGGGCTCGGTAGTCCAAAGACAAGGTGGTGGCCTCTCAACCAAGAGGTAGTGGTCTCAGACCCACATTTTCTCGAGTGTGCTTCAGCAAAACTGCCCCCCCTGGTCCAGATAGGCGGATGGACGACACCTAGGCCTATGGGAGATGGTCGATAAAACAGAGGTTCCGTGCGCAGATCACAACACTCTGTGCACGTAAAAGATCCCTTGGCTGTTTACAGGGCAGTCCGGGCAAAATTAAAAATCCTACCAAAACCTAGCGATAAGCTTAGTTGTGGATGTGGGTAAATCAAATCAAATCAAATCAAATCAAATCAAATCAAATCAAATCAAATCAAGTTACTGGAAGTTGGTTGATGCTCTTGCAGGATTTCTTCTTTCAAAAAAATCTGTGGTGAGTGGTTGGAGGGCAATACCGGTTGGGTCTTACACTCCTTGCCTTTCACTCTTTGACTTTTCGTCCATATTGCTGTTTCCTCTCAATTCACCACATGTGGTGGACGAGGGGGGGGATTTCAACAATGAAACAAACCAGAAGTCTGTCATTTTTGGTGTGTGTGTTTCTGTTGTTCCTTTTTCTTCTTTCAAACTTCTCTTTTATGGCTGGCTGAGACGGACGCTTTTTCGTTTTATTTTCCAGTGACAATCACTAATGACATCTATGGCCAACGTCCTATATCCGATAACAGAGGTAAGACAGTGTTAAGTGCTAGTTTTTGTTTAGTGCATTGATTTGAAGGTCCTCGAGTCATTGTGGACAATTGGTGGGGGAATCCTGATTAGGTCCTACTTCTTTCCTATCACTCTTTATTTATCTTTCGTCAGGCTGTTTCCTCCTAATTTACCCTGGAATCATGACGTTTGGTGTGTAGGGTGAATTACAATGAATCGAACTGATGGTTGAACAATTGTCTCGAATTTTTTCGAGTAAAATCTACCCCCTAGTCCAGGTAGATGGATCGATACTTAGTCCCATCGAGATGTAAGTTAAAAAGGAGGTCCTGTGTGCAGAACGAAACACTCTGTACATGTTACAGATCCCTTGGCTGTTTACAAGGCAGTCAGAGCAAAATTAAAAATTTTACCAACAAAAACCCCTCGAGAACATCTTAGTTGTGGATGTGGATAAATCAAATCAAATCAAATCAAATCAAATCAAATCAAATCAAAATTCTTGCTTTTTACTTTTTCACATGCCTTTCCTCTTGCTTTCTCCTCAGAATTCACCACACCTCTGAATTCACCACACCTCTGAATTCACCACACCTCTGAATTCACCACACCTCAGAATTCACCACACCTCAGAATTCACCACACCTCTGAATTCACCCCACCTCTGAATTCACCACACCTCTGAATTCACCCCACCTCTGAATTCACCACACCTCTGAATTCACCACACCTCTGAATTCACCACACCTCAGAATTCACCACACCTCAGAATTCACCACACCTGGTGAATTCACCACACCTCAGAATTCACCACACCTGGTGAATGGCATATAAACCCCTTATGCGAGAAGGTTTCAGGTTTTTACGAATCTTTTGTCGATCCAGCTTTTCCCGACTGAAATCGGATTTGCTGGTCCATGGCCTGTTGAACAATTTCAGGCACCTTGCCATTGTTGAAGGCCAGTGGGCAGTTGGAGAGCCCTTCCAGTAGGTTCTACTCCTTTCTTTTCACTCTTTCACTTACCCTTCGGCTTGATGTTTCCTCTTAATTCATCCTACAATCACCACATATGGTGGACAGTGAATTTTTCAAAGTATGAAATAATCAAATAGTTTCAAACGAAGGATCGCAACAAAGGTTCCATAACATTGCATGTATCTGTGTCTGTCTTCTCATGAATATGTCCCTATATTGTGGTAACATTGAATCATGTATCTGTGTCTGTCTTCTCATGAATATGTCCCTTCTCATGTATCTGTGTCTGTCTTCTCATATGTCCCTATATTGTGGTAACATTGAATCATGTATCTGTGTCTGTCTTCTCATGAATCTGTCCCTATATTGTGGTAACATTGAATCATGTATCTGTGTCTGTCTTCTCATGAATCTGTCCCTATATTGTGGTAACATTGAATCATGTATCTGTGTTTGTCTTCTCATGAACCTGTCCCTATGTTGTGGTGACATTGAATCATGTATCTGTGTCTGTCTTTTCATGAACCTGTCCCTATATTGTGGTAACATTGAATGATGTATCTGTGTCTGTCTTCTCATGAACCTGTCCCCATGTTGTGGTAACATTGAATGATGTATCTGTGTCTGTCTTCTCATGAACCTGTCCCCATGTTGTGGTAACATTGAATGATGTGTCTGTGTCTGTCTTCTCATGAACCTGTCCCCCATTGAATCATGTATCCATATCTTATCTTCTCATGAATTTGTCAGACCCTATATACAAGAACTACACGTCTATTGAACCCACAATGACCTCAGCCTCAGCTGTACCCAAAAATCTCCATGGATCAAGTAAGATACACACTGTGCTAGTTAGATGTCTTCATTTTTCATCCTTGCCGATGATATCACCCCTTGTGTAGACCTGATATAGGTGGTGGCGGTGGCCGGGTGTTTAGGTTTTCGGGCTTCAAATCATCAGGTCCCGGGTCCAAAACCTAGCAAAGCTAGGTCGAACGTTGTGTTTCTTGGGAGAAACACGTAACACTAACACGCATTTTTTCCCACTCCACTCAGGTGCAAATGGGTACAAGCATCATTAGCTTGGGAGTGAAACCTGTGACAGTCTAGCGTCCAGGAAGTGATTCTTATCACCTGTTCCAGATCACGCTAAAGAAGCTGGGATAAGCTTTACGGACCTTAAAATGGCCTTGAAGGATATATTACTTGGACCTGATGTAATCAACGATATTGAGCTGGATTCTTCTACGTCAGCGACACCTTGCACTAGTTGAGGAGATTCTTAGCTCGTCTTTCCTTCAACAGCTCCTCTATAAATGAATATAGGAGATTCTTAGCTCGTCTTTCCTCCAACAGCTCCTCTATAAATGAATATAGGAGATTCTTAGCTCGTCTTTCCTCCAACAGCTCCTCTATAAATGAATATAGGAGATTCTTAGCTCGTCTTTCCTCCAACAGCTCCTCTATAAATGAATATATTTGACCAGAGAGGGGGAAAAGAAGGAACTTCAAAATGTAACAGGAGGAAAATAAAAAAAGCAAAATGTTATCGTAGGGAAGAGCAAAGGTGTTATGTTTTTGCAACGAAATCTGTCATCTGGCAAAAAAAAAAACCTGAGATCACGTAATGACAAAACTCATTTTTAGTCAAACCTATTTTTGAATTCTCAGCTCCCCTTTCTGGAACTCTTCCCCCCCCCCCCCCCACTTCTCCACAGAGTATGTCCTAGCTTGCTAACAGCTTTTTTAAAATCAGGACTAAAATTCCATCCTTGTACGCTGTAAGGCATTTGGTTTGGACACTGTTTAATCATACTATGTACATGTCTTATATATCAGTTTGATTATTATGTTGTTCTGCTGCCATCGTAAAGCACTTATAGCCTATTGTCTACGGGGTAAATCGCTATATAAGTCATTTTTTATTATTATTATTATTATTATTATTATTATTATTATTATTATTATTATTATTATTATCTATAATAAAAAAAAGTTGTTTCCTTTCTCAACTTTAAACACAATACAGATGTGGATGTCTACAGGGATAGCGAAAATCCCTACGAGGACCTGGAGGCAGAAAGAGGTATAGCCAGCCCGACTCTAGCTGCCGCTATCGCCACCAAGCCAAAGCCCACGGTTCCTGGCAAGCCCAAAAGTTTGGCTGCAACAAAGAAGGATGCTGTATTCGTTATCACCGCCTCCAGCAGTCCATCGGTGGACGGCCAAAGAAAGGGGGACGACGTGTACGCTGAGGTGGTCAGAGAAGACAGAGTGCCGACACAGATAGGTCAGGCCTCTATATTTTTTGGACTTTGTGCAATTATTCAAGCATGTAAAGATTAACCTCCTTTATTTGTGTGGCTATTGGAGCATTTGAAGATTAGCTTCTTTGTTTTCGGACTAGTAGAGCATCTGAAGATTAGCTTCTTTGTTTTTGGACTAGTAGAGAATTTGAAGATTAGCTTCTTTGTTTTTGGACTAGTAGAGCATTTGAAGATTAGCTTCTTTGTGTTTGGACTAGTAGAGCATTTGAAGATTAGCTTCTTTGTTTTTGGACTAGTAGAGAATTTGAAGATTAGCTTCTTTGTTTTTGGACTAGTAGAGTATTTGAAGATTAGCTTCTTTGTTTTTGGACTAGTAGAGAATTTGAAGATTAGCTTCTTTGTTTTTGGACTAGTAGAGTATTTGAAGATTAGCTTCTTTGTTTTTGGACTAGTAGAGAATTTGAAGATTAGCTTCTTTGTTTTTGGACTAGTAGAGCATTTGAAGATTAGCTTCTTTGTTTTTGGACTAGTAGAGCATTTGAAGATTAGCTTCTTTGTTTTTGGACTAGTAGAGAATTTGAAGATTAGCTTCTTTGTTTTTGGACTAGTAGAGAATTTGAAGATTAGCTTCTTTGTTTTTGGACTAGTAGAGAATTTGAAGATTAGCTTCTTTGTTTTTGGACTAGTAGAGCATTTGAAGATTAGCTTTGTTTTGGACTTTGATTTTTGGACTAGTAGAGAATTTGAAGATTAGCTTCTTTGTTTTTGGACTAGTAGAGCATTTGAAGATTAGGATCTTTGTTTTTGGACTAGTAGAGAATTTGAAGATTAGCTTCTTTGTTTTTGGACTAGTAGAGCATTTGAAGATTAGCTTTTTGTTTTTGGACTAGTAGAGAATTTGAAGATTAGCTTCTTTGTTTTTGGACTAGTAGAGTATTTGAAGATTAGCTTCTTTGTTTTTGGACTAGTAGAGAATTTGAAGATTAGCTTCTTTGTTTTTGGACTAGTAGAGCATTTGAAGATTAGCTTCTTTGTTTTTGGACTAGTAGAGCATTTGAAGATTAGGATCTTTGTTTTTGGACTAGTAGAGCATTTGAAGATCAGCTTCTTTGTTTTTGGACTAGTAGAGCATCTGAAGATTAGCTTCTTTGTTTTTGGACTAGTAGAGAATTTGAAGATTAGCTTCCTTGTTTTTGGACTAGTAGAGCATGTGGAGATTAGCCTTTTGTTTTTGGACTAGTAGAGCATGTGGAGATTGGCCTCTTTGTTTTTGGACTAGTAGAGTATTTGAAGATTAGCTTCTTTGTTTTTGGACTAGTAGAGCATTTGAAGATTAGCTTCTTTGTTTTTGGACTAGTAGAGCATGTGGAGATTAGCTTCTTTGTTTTTGGACTAGTAGAGCATCTGAAGATTAGTCTATTTGTTTTTGGACTAGTAGAGCATGTGGAGATTAGCCTCTTTGTTTTTGGACTAGTAGAGCATGGGGAGATTAGCCTCTTTGTTTTGGACTAGTAGAGCATTTAAAGATTAGCGTCTTTGTTTTTGGACTAGTAGAGTATTTGAAGAATAGCCTCTTTGTTTTTGGGCTAGTAGGGCATTTGAAGATTAGCCTCTTTTGTTTTTGGACTAGTAGGGCATTTGAAGATTAGCCTCTTTGTTTTTGGGCTAGTAGGGTATGTGAAGAATAGCCTCTTTGTTTTTGGACTAGTAGGGCATTTGAAGATTAGCCTCTTTGTTTTTGGACTAGTAGAGCATGTGGAGATTAGGCTCTTTGTTTTTGGACTAGTAGAGCATGTGACATTAACCTCTTTGTTTTTGGACTAAGAGCATGTGAAGAATAGCGGCTTTGTTTTTGGACTAGTAGAGCATGTGGAGATTAGCCTCTTTGTTTTTGGACTATTAGAGCATGTGGAGATTAGGCTCTTTGTTTTGGACTAGTATGGCATATGATGATTTTTTACTGAAATAATGTTCTTTGTTTTTAACATTTTTCTGTTTCATATGCCCACATTTTTGCATTACATTCCCCATAGGAGGGACTCTGTAATCCAAAGGCAAGGTGGCAGCCTTTGAACTTAAAGGTCATGGGACTAGGTGGCGATCCTTCTACCTGGACCAGAGGAGTAGATTTTACTATAAAAAAAACTCGAGAAAAATGTTCTACCGTTGGTGGATTTGAACCCCATGACCTTTGGGTTGAAAGGCCACCACATTGCCTCTTGACTGCCAAATCCCTGTCCCTTCCTTGAAAAATGTTATAAAAATATTCAAGAGTCAAAGAGGACAAAATCATTGACTGTAGAGACACATTTGTTTTACTTCATATGAAACGCCCAAGGTGTTAAAACTTGTGTTTAGATAGCATTGTCTCTGTTTCTAGTTTTCCTCATAACTACTCTGGCGACACCTCTTTATTCAATGAGGTGTCAAGATGCTCAGTGCATATCTGTTATTAACCAAGCGTGTAGATTGCGATTGCGACCGTTAGGTGCTACTTCTTTCCTTTCACTATTTCGCTTATCTTTCATCTCGCTATTTCCTTGTAATTCACCCTGAAATCACCACATATGGTGGATGGGGTAAAATTTCAACGAAACTGAAACTATCGATCAAAAACTGAGATAAGACACACCTTTATTGTCCAAAAAGTGGCACATTGTTTTGGTCTTACAACACCTTCAATACAATATGAAATACAACACACTTGTACCGTACATAGATTATTCTTCACACATGAACAGCATACACACACTTGAGCATTACGTGATTAAAATATATGTATAACATATGTGGGGGTGAGATACAAAAACCGCTATATCCAAAAAAGATAACTCGAGAAAATGAAGTTTGTCTTCCCTTAGTTCTAAATGAAACCCGATCAATTTCATGTTTGAGTCGAATTATAAAAAGGATATAATCAGTTTTGAACAAAAATGAATTCATCATCAGAAGACTCTTCTTCATCCAAAGTCCGAGATTATGAAAAAAACTCACGATATGTAAAAATGGCGCACAGCGGACTTTGCATCTCACCCCCTCATGTACGAAAGTAGTAACATTTTTTTAACACATGTAACTTCGTAATCATTGCAATGAATAATATTCCAATAGAGCGGTGATGATAATGATGCTAGTGATAATGATTTTATAGATGATGGTAAAATTATCTTTCTTCATGGCACAAAAAAATGAATGGGTCGTTTGGATTTGAGGTTTTGATAATGTTCTCCTTGATTGGCACAGAAAATCCCTACAACGACAGTGAGGAGACAGAGCTGTTCCCACCTCAGTCCAGCGCCCCTACCGTTCCAAAGAAAAGTTTCGACAAAAAGCTGGAGAAGAAAATGAAGAAACAGCAGGAAAAAGAAAGAAAAGGTGAAGAAAGTGTGTCAAGGTTTTTTACCTGTGTTTTTTTCCCCGTGTCATCCTTTCCTCCCTAAACTCTCGTCTCACAGGGAATGAGAATGGATAACGTCCAATTTTGGTTTAACTATTCTTCTTTTTTACTTTTTGTTTTAATCCGTTAATGTTCTTTACTCTTATCAAAGGGATTTTTTTGGGTAAAATGTTAGCGTAATTTGGCTTGTTGTGAGGGTTTGTTGTTGGATTTATATATTGCACACCAACATTATGAAAGGGAAAAGGTGGAAAATAATAGAAATGTTGGTCTCAGTATACCTTGCAAATCTGTGCAAACTTTGACTTTCACTTGTCTTTCACTTGTCTTTCACTTGTCTTTCACCTACTGTGTCCCCTGAATTTACCTTTGGTAGATTGCTGAGTATGGTAAACAGGCTAAATTTCACTGAAGCAAATTAACCTCTTAAAGCAGCTTTTCATGACTAACTCAATCCATGCACGCAATCATCAAAGTCAAAAACCCATTTATTGAATTTATTCTCCTATATAAACATCGAGTTTTACTCTTTTAAAAAATATGAAAAGCCCAATTCTTAAAAAGAAAGAATCAACCTTAACATAGCATGTTTTATGTTGTACACACCGCACAAGTTAGCATTCATTGATCTTAACAAGCGTTTTGGATTTTTCTTTCTTTTTGTATTTCTTTCAGATCAGGAAAATATGAAAAAGAAGAAAAGTGAGTTGATTTTTTTAAGGAATACACTTAATTACATTTATGCATAAACATAGAGGTTTATTAAGTCCTTACCCAGATGTTAGATCTATAGATTTATCTTCTTTGTGACACCACCGACTTGACATCATTTATCCCCCAGCAGGCCATTTCATTCAAAGGTCTTTCTCAACTCCCTGGGTAACATTGCATTACAGTCGCCTGTTAGGTGTTTCATACTAACACTCTCACAAGATCCTTCTCTGCTTATAATTGGATACTCATTCACACCCGATTCAAGTGAGGAAAGCAGAATGAAATACCTTTCCAAAGTGGTGGAAGAAAAAAAAATCGAGGGCTGGCCAGAGTTTTTAAGCCAGTGTCGTCGTGATTGCAAACTTACAACACTGGTGACTTGCACCGCAACACCTTCACAATAGAAATACAATAATTGTAACAGCCCGTCTCTACTTGATATTTGAGTGGGGGACTCTGTAGTACAGAGGCAAGGTGTCGGCCTCTCAACCAAAAGGTAGTGGATTCATGCCCCTAGTCCAGGTAGGTGGATCGACACCTAGTCCATCGGAGACGGATGATAAAAAAAAGAGGTCCCATGTGCAAATCACAACACTGTGCATGTTAAAGATCCCTTGGCTGTTTACAGGGTTTTCCGGGCAAAATTAAAAATCCTACCAAAAGACACTGAGATCACCTTAGTTGTGGGTGTGGGTAAATCAAATAAAATCTATTTGAGTTTGATAATCCTGTCTATCTCACTTCAATGTCATTTTTGTCCTGCAGTTGTCAAGAGCCCAGCTACGCCCAAGAAATCCCAGAAACTCAAGTCAAGTAAGTATCTATATATATATATTATTTTGAGTTATTCTTTCTTTCTTCGCCAAAGGCTCTGTTGCCAGGCCTCCAAGATTAACCATATTTTGCATGTGGGTTCTAATTGATCCTAAGATCGTTTTCATTTGAGGAATTCTTCTACAAGAAGTGACATTTAATCAATGAACACTTCATTGTTTTCCCTGTCTTTGAGTAGAATTTCCATTCACCTAAGCCGCCATTTTAACACCCGTTTTTATTTTCCTAACTGCACACATCCCCGTTTTCCTAACTGCACACATCCCCGTTTTCCTAACTGAACACATCCCCGTTTTCCTTATAAAACACATCCCCGTTTTCCTAACTGAACACATCCCCCGTTTTCCTAACTGAACACATCCCCGTTTTCCTAACTGCACACATCCCCGTTTTCCGAACTGCACACATCCCTGTTTTCATAACTGTACACATCCCTGTTTTCATAACTGTACACATCCGTGTTTTCATAACTGTACACATCCCTGTTTTCCTAACTGCACACATCCCTGTTTTCATAACTGAACACATCCCTGTTTTCCTAACTGCACACATCCCTGTTTTCATAACTGCACACATCTCCATTTTCCTAACTGCACACATCCCTGTTTTCATAACTGTACACATCTCCGTTTTCCTAACTGCACACATCCCTGTTTTCCTAACTGCACACATCCCTGTTTTCCTAACTGCACACATCCCTGTTTTCATAACTGCACACATCTCTGTTTTCATAACTACACACATCTCTGTTTTCATAACTACACACATCCCTGTTTTCATAACTACACATCTCTGTTTTCATAATTACACACATCCCTGTTTTCATAACTACACACATCCCTGTTTTCATAACTACACACATCCCGTTTTCCTAACTGCTCACATCTCCGTTTTCATAATTACACACATCTCCGTTTTCATAACTACACACATCCCTGTTTTCATAACTACACATCTCCATTTTCATAACTACACACATCCCTGTTTTCATAACTACACACATCTCTGTTTTCATAATTACACACATCCCTGTTTTCATAACTACACACATCCCTGTTTTCATAACTACACACATCTCTGTTTTCATAATTACACACATCCCTGTTTTCATAATTACACACATCCCTGTTTTCCTAACTGCACACATCTCTGTTTTCATAATTACACACATCTCTGTTTTCATAACTACACACATCCCTGTTTTCATAATTACACACATCTCTGTTTTCATAACTACACACATCTCTGTTTTCATAATTACACACATCCCTGTTTTCATAATTACACACATCTCTGTTTTCATAATTACACACATCTCTGTTTTCATAACTACACACATCCCTGTTTTCATAACTACACACATCTCTGTTTTCATAATTACACACATCCCTGTTTTCATAATTACACACATCCCTGTTTTCATAATTACACACATCCCTGTTTTCATAACTACACACATCTCTGTTTTCATAACTACACACATCCCCGTTTTCCTAACTGCTCACATCCCTGTTTTCATACCTACACACATCCCCGTTTTCATAACTACACACATCCCCGTTTTCATAACTTTTCCTAACTGCACACATCCCTGTTTTCCTAACTGCACACATTCCCTGTTTTCCTAACTGCACACATCTCTTTTTTCCTAACTGTACACATCTCTGTTTTCATAACTGCTCCCCTGTTTTCATAACTGTACACATCCCTGTTTTCCTAACTGCACACATTCCTGTTTTCATAACTGAACACATCCCTGTTTTCCTAACTGCACACATTCCTGTTTTCATAACTGTACACATCCCCGTTTTCATACATCCCTGTTTTCCTAACTGCACACATTCCTGTTTTCCTAACTCCCTGCACACATTCCTGTTTTCATAACTGTACACATCCCCGTTTTCATAACTGTACACATCCCTGTTTTCCTAACTGCACACATCCCTGTTTTCATAACTGCACACATCCCTGTTTTCATAACTGCACACATCCCCGTTTTCCTAACTGCACACATTCCTGTTTTCATAACTGCACACATCCCTGTTTTCATAACTGCACACATTCCTGTTTTCCTAACTGCACACATCCCTGTTTTCCTAACTGCTCACATCCCTGTTTTCCTAACTGCACACATCCCTGTTTTCATAACTACCCATATTCCTGTTTTCATAACTGCACACACCCCTGTTTTCATAACTACCCATATTCCTGTTTTCATAATTACACACATCCCTGTTTTCATAACTGCACACATCCCTGTTTTCATAACTACACACATCTCCGTTTTCATAAGAAGAAAATAGGCGCTTATCTCAGCTAAAAAAAAAGAATATGGAGTTAAAACAAAATGCAAGTGGAATTTGTGACAAACGTAGAACAAATTTTTTTTGTTTTGTGTTTTGATGAGACTGGACAATCGACGACTGAATCTGACAATGATTTTAACTCCAAAAAAGTCAAATGTGTAGTCTTTGACTTACCTGTCTTGATGATGCTTGGCCAGCACATACGGCCGACACAGTGGATCGCCATTGATCACGATACGATGCCAGTCTTGTCATCTTCCCGGGCGACCTCTCTTTCTTGTTCCTTGAGGTGTCCATCTGAGATGCTATTTTAGGGATGGCATCAGCTTTCATCCTAAGGATGTCTCGCCAGTCCACGTCCATCTTCTCTTTCTCACACTCCAAACTATTGGTTCCAGTGATGTTTTTTCTTGAAGGTCGTTGTTTGATATAGTGTTTGGCCAAAAGATCTTAAGGATCTTTCTCAGACATTTGTTTTGAAAGGTGTCCAGCTTTCCACAGATGCTATTTGTCGTTTTCCAAAATTCAGCAGAACAATATATTTCGGAGCTAACGCAATGTACCAACAATTTTTCTTCGTTTCAGGTCAGCAAGCCACGCCTCCGATGCCGTCTTCCTACACTAATGACGCTCTGGACATCGAGCCGAAGATGACCTGTATGCAAATGGATTGGTCAGTGTCTTTTTTTTTTGTATTATCACTAAAATGTCAAAAATTGAAAATTTTGGAAAATAGATCATTGAAAATTAATTGAGTTCTTTGTAATCACATTGGAATGACTATTGCATGTTTTTGTGTGAAAATGCATTTTAGAACATTTAGAACAGTTTCAATGGACGTTGCATGGAAAGAAACAAATGGATTGCAAGTCATCCATCATATTTCCACAGTTTTTCCTTATTTCAGCTCCTTTCTCTCAATTTGTAAAGGGTTTAAACGTTGTTTTGGGGTATTTTATTGGTTTTTTGTCTGGGGTTTGTTTGTTTTTTGTGGTAGGAATTTTCTTTATGTTTTTCTCTCTTTATTTTGTAAGTGTAAAATTGGAGTGGGTGTTATTTTATACTTTGTATTTTATAATGCTTTTAAACATCCTTCTCTCTATATTTTGAATTCTTAAAAGATAATGTATGTTATGGTGTTTAAAACGGGGGAAAAAGAGAAAATGAACACAAAACAACTCCTTTTGGTTGAAACATATTGGAATTGAAGCGCCTGACTCATTGACAAAGATTCGACTGACGCAGAGAAATTTGAAAGTTTTGTTCATGTGGCTTTTCATTCCCTCGACCTTTTATTACAAACAATGGTGGATTCTGATTTTATTTTTGGTATAAATCTGTGTCTCTCGATCCGTGACTGCGGTAAACTCAGAAAACATCGTATCGGGTAGGAGTGATATCAAGTAGGATATTATTCAATCAAATCAGTACTGGCAATGTAAAGAATCGAGAAATTATATCTAGTAACCCTAAAAGCTTCCTCGATCGCAGGCAAAACAATCTTCTTCCCAATCAATTCAAATATAGATTTGTTTCAAAAAATTTATTCGCTAAAAACCTAAAGCAAACTATATGACCCCTACATACGAAATATGGTTGTCGTGGGTGCAGTGGTTCCTGAGTTTATTGCACTCGAAGGTAGAGAAACGTAGCTTTATATTTATTTATATAGATAGACTTTGTGCTCACAGTGGTTATCATGTTTTATGAAAATTGAATGCACTTTGTTGTCATTGTTATTACAGTAGTCTCCGGCTAGGTGCACACTGCCTTAGTGCAAGGTCATCGCGGGAAACTGTATCTTTTTTCTCTACAAATTTACCCCTCTAAGTGCACAGTTGCTGAGAAAGGATTCCCGTTTAAGTGCACGGTTTTGGGCTACAAAAATAATTTTAACAATGCTACAGTAGTGACCGACTAAATGCCCGGTGCTTGGGAAGCGGACAAAATGGGCATTTAGGCGAAACAGGTATTTAGGCGGAGATAGGTCAGGGGCAACGATATGAGGGTAGGCCTATTTCTGTGACGTTGAGTGTCCCTAATGACTTGCCAATTTCTTCCAGGATTTGAAGTTTCTTTTGTAAATCAGTTCCTGGTTTATTCTTCTTTTTCTTTTCAAGATGTAGATCTGTATGTAGCTGTGCAAAATTCAAGTTGTTACTATTGAGGCTAAGAGAAAATGGACCTGGTCCAATGTTTGCTTCCTCATTAACTGACATCAATTTTAATTGCCCGATGACAAACCAGTGATCCAATGGGACAAATTTTGATGTGCTGTACATTGGGTCGAGTTATGAAGAGAAGAATGGTCACCGTTTAGTACATTAGGTTCTACAATGGATAGGTAATGAAGGGTGGTTGCAATGCATGGCACATTGTTGACGGGCATAAGCCCTATTAGATGAGCAATCGAATTGCATGTATGATAAAGAAAAACAGAATATTTAATCAATTACGGACGTAATTTATGATAGTTTGGAGAAAAAGATACCTGCAGTTGTCGTTGAGACCGGACATTTAGGCGAAAATCTTGGTTTTTAAACGGGCATTTAGAGGGGCAATTTATATAGAAATAATTCGGTTTCACTGAGATGGCGGACATTTAGGTGAAACGGACATTTAGGTAGCAGGCATTTAGGCTGTCACTACTGTATTTAGTTTTTAAAGAAACATTAAAACGCATACACACACATACACGTGGACACATATTCACGTAGCCTTAATGGAAAATGCGCACATACAAATATCGCTTCTTGTCTCCGTGTTGAGACTCCTGTGAGTAGCTGTATCGTTGTGACCTCTTCATACCGACACTCAATTCTCCTCTATCTTGACAATGGACGCGCGTGTATTTCGATTGGAGCAGACAAGACCGGCATTATCGTCAAATGACGCCACTAAATTACATCACTAAACGAATCAGCCCAAGAGTACAGTCCACCTAAATGCACAGTTTGTTTTGTCTCCCAACGACCGTGCACTTAACCGAAGAGACTACTGTATTATTATAGTGAACGGACGAGTATATGAAATCTTGAGTTCATACGTCAGACTGTTATGTTTTAATATCAGGCTCCACCGGTTTTTGTTGGTTGGAAATCATCATTCGTCCATTAATGAAAACCTATTTTTATTTCAGGAAAGCCCGGCCTGATTAGACAAAATGTGAGAGAATTAAGAAAAGACGTTTTAAATTTACCACACATCTATTACGTTAGGAAACGTGTACCTTCGTGAAATCAGATTTTTAACATATAAGCTGTTCTGTACACTCTCAGTTTTATGTTTGACAGTAGTCATTTACTATCATGTCTCATATTTTTCTTTTGTGTGTGTGTGTGTGTGTTGTCGTTTTACTCTGCAGCATATCTAAGTTGAAAGTGGGTGTAAGTTTTATTAAATGAAAAAATGAGCACCATTTTTTTTATAGCATATTTAGATGAAAACTTGTTATTAAATAATATTTATTTTATTTTTTTCTCTTTTCTTTAACCATTTGAACAATAATATACGACAAGAATAACTGACACGATAGTAACTTTGATCAAAAAGCTTTTGAGGTTTTGTAACTAACTTCTTTCTTCTATTGCAAGTCAGATTTACTGCCATAAATCACTCCAAGCAATTTATATGTTAAAAGTCTGATACATCATGTATTTGTGTAAAGTAGTCTATAACTGTTCAATAACTAGACTGTTTAAATGTATGGGTGCTGCTTATTAATAAGACAAAATATTTTCACACGGTTAACTGCGTGCCAACGTTGGTAATTCAAATTCGAATTCAATATTTTTTTAAAAACTGTATTGCTTCGTAAAAGGAAATTTGTAGCAATTAGCATCAGCGTTAAAAATAAATAAATAGAATGTGGAAATTGCAATTTTGAAAGCAAATAAAATAAGGTTAAGATTAAGAAAGGAAATCACTTTAAAGCCAGTGATTATTAGCAATACTATTAACAACAGATTTTAAGAGAGTAAGAGAACACACTGTGATATGACAAATATAAAAAGCCAGTGATTATTAGCAATACTTTTAACAACAGATTTTAAGAGAGTAAGAGAACACACTATGATATGACAAATATAAAAAGCCAATGATTACACTGTGGGGTTGTTTTTTCTTCCTTAAAATGAGAGCTATATTCTATATATTATATTATACTATATTATAATGACGTTTGAGTCATTTTGAAAGCCATATGGAATACTTTTCTTTCGAGGTCAGTCATATATTTACAATTTAATTAGATTTGTTTTCTCTGATTTTTGTAAACACGTTAAATGTGCTTTCATGTATCTCTGGCAGGGTTCGTATAGCATCTTGGAAAACTAGAAAAGTTTTAGAATTTAGTTAGAAGAAATCAAGACTTGAAAAAGTCTTGGAAATTTTTTTTTTATTCCTTAAAGACTTGGAAAAATCTTGAAATTTTTTAAAAGCTCACACCAGTCGACTTCGTTTTCTAATGTAGCTGTGGTTGTGATGGTGACAGACAGTTGAGTAAAGGGCTTTTTCTTGAAATCTCTACTCAGTGAGCCTATCATCATAGTCTTGGAACAACTAATTTTTACATGGAAATATCTTTGGAACCTCTTGGGGGTTTTTTCTGCCTCTAAAAAAGGAGTGGGAACCCTGTCCGACTCTTGTTATTTTTCGTCAGCTTATGATTATATTTATATTTCCTTTACTACACATTTGATAATTTTTTGAATTTCAATCGTCACTATCAAATTCACGGTCGTCATGTGTTCTGTCTCACACACAAAACTGTAACCAAATTCGGTGTCACGTTTGTCACAAATTTCATGTACGTTTTGGGGGGGTTTTTTTCAGCTGAAATTTTGGAACTTTTTTTCTTGTCTCAAAACGGGTTTATTCGTAAGGAGAATACAATTCTGAGTGGATGTTTTGTGAAGACTCTCTTTGCTGTAATAATCATTTGAAATATAATCTGTTTAATAATAATGGTAATAATAATAATGATGATAATAATAATAATAATAATAATAATGATGATGATGATGATGATAATGATAATAATAATACTTTATTAATCCAAAGATATAATCTTCGTAAAATAGTAAAAATTATAATGTATGTTCATGATAACAAAATTGCAAAACATTGATACACTACAAGGCAAGAATCATCAAAAGTTAGAAAGGGTTCTACAAAGACCGAGTCCAAATTTGGCCAAAGAGGTCTCATCTTTTAAACTCATAAGAGTTCACAAAAATAGATTGAATTATCCATAGGTTCTTGTAATCCTTTTTTTTTAAATATATATATATATATATATATATATATATATATATATATATATATATATAAATTGTAAATTAAATCAAACACAGGAGAAAAATTCATTGCAGAAGTGCTGAAATGTAGAAATCTTATTTTGGGATCAATTTGAAAGCTAAAAAAAGGGGTAAAATAAATGAAATTGAAATTAAACTACAACAAAGCTCAAGGGATTAGGAGATTTTTTTCTAAAACTTGTCTGAAATTGTAGTTTTTTTTCCTATAAAACATGGATTCAAACATTTGCGGAAAACCATGTTTTCAATACTTCCATTTCCCCAAATCTCCAGCTTCAGCAAGGGAAATGAGCCTTTGCCGCTTGACCCAGCATAGAGTTGCAATGGCCCATAATTTACGTCCGTGTTCAGAGATCTAGCTTGCCATCCTGTAATTGTTGCTTATCATTCAAGTAAATTGCAGTCTGTCTTTTGACTCATAGTCAACAAACTTGAAGATTAAAATCTGATTTTTTGTAGATAGCACAAGACAAAAATCCACCCATGCCATGTAAATGTAAACCTATATGATTTCCTTTGTCTTTGATCATTTCCTGTACGTCACTTTCTATTTTAAGTTCCCTCATGTGAAAACTCAACTAGAATTGTAGTCTTGTCGGAATGCTTTAAGCTTGAAATGAAATGAAATTTCCATCCGCTATTCAGATTTCTCATACAGCTTTAAAGCTTGTTTAAGGGGGGAAATTGTATATATTTTTAAAAAGCTTAGTAAAAGAATATGATTTATGGCGACTTGTTCAATCCATTTATGCTTGTGTGCGTTTATAAATTAGCACATCTAGATTATAAATATGACACTTGTTAGATCAAAGATAATTGCCAGTATATGTATGGTCTCTCACGCCACATTTCAATGTGGTTAAAATAACAGGAAAGAACAAAGGTTTCAAAACTTTTATTTAATTTTTGCTTATTAATATTAGCTCTAACTAGATATTTTACTCTTCCAAGCGATTAAACGTTAAAGTAGCATACCCAGTTTTACAACACTTCTAAAAGTGTATAGAATAAACTAATATTGACGTGTAATGTATCTTCAGAAATCGATCTCACAGTAGTTTTTGTCCGCAGTCTTTTCCAACGTTTTTGTTCATTTCAATTCTTAATTTTGTTGTTGCAAGTTTCTGTGTCATCATGAACAGAAAATATTATGAGATTCTGTTGTTGGGTTGTTTTTGTTTTCTTAATTTCTCTTTTTCACTGCACATATACGCATTTGAATAGTGTAGCTTCCATCCCCTTTCACGTAGGTAGCAAATTGTCTGTAGACTCACAACAGAACATAAAATGTATATCGTCTACTGATGTTTCCTATATTTCTTAACATTTTGAAGTTTTACTGTCATCATCATCGGAAGCGTGTGAAAGCTGCGAGTTCCCCAGGGTTTTACTGTCAATTTTACTTTTTGTAAATAATACTCCTTTGTTTCTTCATATAGAATGTAAGGCAATTTTTAAAATACCTTTAATTAATTGAAGGGGTCATTTCAACAGTGTGCCTAAGTCACAATTACATCATTTAGAAAAACATGCCAAAAAACCATTGACTGTACCACTGTTGGCTTTGGGAATTCCAAGTTTCAAACGGTGTAAAATTATGATGTGTTTTCATCATATCACTTTCACACTTTTCAGGAAGCAGGATTTCCATTTATTCCTTAGGATTTTCTCTCTCTGTCTCAGTTTTTGTTGTTGCGAAAATGGAAAATAGGCACACTATAGAACTGATCCCTTCAATTGTTGATTGACATTTTTTTTGTCATATTGCCTGAGAGCCAAAGTGAAATCAACATGTGTATAATGCACTGCAGTTGTTTTTTTATACAGTAAGCAGTGAGATTTCTTTGATTCTTTGAATCTCAATAAACGTGTTGATTCCCTGAAGCTGCACCAAACATTAGCTCAAGATCTAGCATTACACTTACACAATGATCGATATTAAAAGTACTTGTAAATGAAATACTCACACTGTGATAAGAGTGTCAAGGATTTTGAAAGAAAAAGGAAGCAAGAGAGAAGTATGTATCGCAGTTATTGAATTCTTCTCAGTGTCATCAGCAATGATGTCTAAAAACTGTAGAAATTCATTCAGGACACCTATGAGGTTTTAGTATTTACTTACTTATTCTTCCTTGCCTGTTCAATCAAAGCCATTCACAGTTTGCTCTACCATCCTTCTTTCATGTGTTTGCCATTGTGGTTCTCACCTATAATGTTCAAGTTACCAATAGCGTATTAAGATAAGATATCTTTATTCGCCCGAAAGGAAATTTGCTCTGGTCACGTTTCAAATCATAATGAATAAATTACAATACAATTCATCTCTTTCACTTTCACTCTTTCCAATCTTAATTTAACGACTAAAAGCATTATGCGTTAAAAAATGGCGCTCAGCGAATGTGGACAATATAAAATCGTAATGATTATGTTGTATGAATATGTTTTGAAATATTTGTAAATCTTTGCAAAAATACGATTAGCATCAGACCATTGGACAGCTAAGATTAAATTCCCTGGCTGAAAAGCAGCATCCTCTATTTAATCTGGGAAGGATGGATTTTGTGTATTCAACTAGAAGATGGTTTACCTTTTTTTTTCAATGCATTTTTTTTATTCATTTGTTTTCTTGCACTTGATAATTATCTAATCTATTGATTTCCTTTGTTTTAGTTTCTTGGTATTGTTGATATTGACTTCTTGTTTATGAATTAATCATCAACTTCTAATGTTTTGCTGTTATTCTCACTACTTTTGGCTATTTGTACGCACAGAGGGTTGGCGGCGGGATTGATTTTTTAAACTTTTTTTGTTTTTAATTTTTGCTGGGAGAAAAGAGTTAGTTGTCTATATCCATTTAATCATTTATTTTGTGTTCAACCTGCCATGTCTTTTTCAATATGGTTTCATCTACATTTCTCTGTTTCTGTCATCTCCTTCTATGCAGTGAAGCGATTATTTCCCCTTGATGGCTTTTGCAGCCACCGGTAAGTTGACTAACTTCATGCTTCAATGAACAAACTCGTGTAGCATAAGCTGCCTTGCCACATGTATATCAGCTACAATATCTGCTTGAGAATATGATAGAACGATAGATATTTGGATAGAAATATGGACAAAAATATATATATATCGAGAGAGAGAGAGAGAGAGAGAGAGAGAGAGAGAGAGAGAGAGAGAGAGAGAGAGAGAGAGAGAGAGAGAGAGAGAGAGAGAGAGAGAGAGAGAGAGAGAGAGAGACAGAGACAGAGACAGAGACAGAGACAGAGACAGAGACAGAGACAGAGACAGAGACACAGAGAGAGACAGAGAGAGAGAGACAGAGAGAGAGAGAGACAGAGAGAGAGAGAGAGACAGAGACAGAGAGAGAGACAGAGAGAGACAGAGACAGAGAGAGAGACAGACAGAGACAGACAGAGAGAGAGAGTGAGAGAGGTAGGTAGAGAGACAGACAGAGACAGAGACAGAGAGAGAGAGAAGGGGGGGGGGATAATTAATTTTCTTCAAATTCATCACTTAGTTCATTCTTAGTTGTGTAAATCAAAATTCGTATTATTTATAGATTCTGAAACGCTTAGATTTATAGATTAACATTTTCCACATAGTTCATGTAAACCCTAGATTTATAGATTAACATTTTCCACATAGTTCATGTAAACCCTAGATTTATAGATTAACATTTTCTACATAGTTCATGTAAACCCTAGATTTATAGATTAACATTTTCCACATAGTTCATGTAAACCCTAGATTTATAGATTAACATTTTCTACATAGTTCATGTAAACCCTAGATTTATAGATTAACATTTTCCACATAGTTCATGTAAACCCTAGATTTATAGATTAACATTTTCCACATAGTTCATGTAAACCCTAGATTTATAGATTAACATTTTCTACATAGTTCATGTAAACCTTAAATTTATAGATTAACATTTTCCACATAGTTCATGTAAACCTAAGATTTATAGATTAACATTGTCCACATAGTTCATGTAAACCTTAGATTTATAGATTAACATTTTCTACATAGTTCATGTAAACCCTAGATTTATAGATTAACATTGTCCACATAGTTCATGTAAACCTTAAATTTATAGATTAACATTTTCTAAATAGTTCATGTAAACCCTAGATTTATAGATTAACATTTTCCACATAGTTCATGTAAACCTTAAATTTATAGATTAACATTTTCTACATAGTTCATGTAAACCTTAGATTTATAGATTAACATTTTCTACATAGTTCATGTAAACCTTAGATTTATAGATTAACATTTTCTACATAGTTCATGTAAACCCTAGATTTATAGATTAACATTTTCCACATAGTTCATGTAAACCTTAAGTTTCTAAAATGGATTTTCATTCTAACTTTTTCGCTAATTGTAAGTTTTTCACACCACATCTGTATTCCTTAGATTTGTAAAAGACACAAACTTTTATTGTAACTTTTTCCGACAGCTCCCATGTAACACTTTGATTTGTGAATGAAAGTTTCATTGTAACTTTTCTGTAAAGTTCCCATGTAACACTTTTGATTTGTAAAAGAAACTTTCATTGTAACTCTTTCCACATAGTTTCTTCTGTAACACTTTGATTTGTGAAAGGTATTTTCATCGTAACTTTTCAATTGCTTCTTGTTGTCAATGTTTTCATATAATAGACCCCTTATGTGAGACACTGTAGGCTGTTGTATCGCTCTGTGGAATGCATCCCAGAACTCACTGTGTATTTGTAATAGAAATATTATAGATGAGATTGCCTTTCGTTGGTTGTAAAGCAATACCGCATTGGACATTATCTTTTCATTCATCAGAAAAACACCTTATGATTTGTTACATTTTCCATTGGTAGAGAGAACCGTTATGTGTGTGTGGATTTGACAAAACCCGCTTCGCCGAAACGAAAGGGGCTCGGACCGAGAAAACAGGGGAAATGTGAGCTGAGGTCAACTTTTAATAGAAATCGAGTTCTTGCGTTTTGGTCAAAAGCATATTTTACGAACACTCTGACGAAATACTTTGCCTTGAAAGTGCCTAGAAACTTGTTTAAAAGGTATTTTTTTTAGCACATAACTGGAAGCTTTCTTTGAAACAAAAGAAAAACGTTGATCGCGATTTTCTCAAAAGAGGTTTCCTGCAGTCTTTAAATTTTTCTTACCAAAAAATGTGTAACTTTGTCAAAATGTTTAGCAATTCTCACCAAATACAGTTTGAAATGCTCAAACATGTTGGACTGTGAGTTTATGCAACACCAAAAAAAAAACATTTGGAAAATGTTTACTGTACGACGGGTTTTATCAGATCCACACTAATATTCCAGATTATTTTTTGTCACTCTTACTAGATCTATGTAGTAGAAAGTCTATTGTGGTACATTACTTTTTGTCACACTTACTATATAGTAGAAAGTCTATTGTGGTACACTACTTTTTGTCACACTTACTATGTAGTAGAAAGTCTATTGTGGTACATTACTTTTTGTCACACTTACTATATAGTAGAAAGTCTATTGTGGTACACTACTTTTTGTCACACTTACTATATAGTAGAAAGTCTATTAAGATACATTATTTTTTGTCACACTTACTATATAGTAGAAAGTCTATTGTGGTACATTACTTTTTGTCACACTTACTATGTAGTAGAAAGTCTATTGTGGTACATTACTTTTTGTCACACTTACTATATAGTAGAAAGTCTATGTGGTACATTACTTTTTGTCACACTTACTATATAGTAGAAAGTCTATTGTGGTACACTACTTTTTGTCACACTTACTATATAGTAGAAAGTCTATTGTGGTACACTACTTTTTGTCACACTTACTATATAGTAGAAAGTCTATTGTGGTACACTACTTTTTGTCACACTTACTATATAGTAGAAAGTCTATTGTGGTACACTACTTTTTTGTCACACTTACTATATAGTAGAAAGTCTTTGTGGTACACTACTTTTTCCGCTTTGTAAAAGCTGCTGCATGCCATTTCCTGCAAAATATTTCCAATGGCTTTGGAAGGAGATGGGAGAAAGCAATCATGACTGTGTTCTATTGTTGTATTGTCTACCATGACTGTGTTCTATTGTTCTATTGTCTACCATGACTGTGTTCTATTGTTGTATTGTCTACCATGACTGTGTTCTATTGTTGTATTGTCTACCATGACTGTGTTCTATTGTTGTATTGTCTACAATGACTGTGTTCTATTGTTCTATTGTCTACCATGACTGTGTTCTATTGTTCTATTGTCTACCATGACTGTGTTCTATTGTTGTATTGTCTACCATGACTGTGTTCTATTGTTTTATTGTCTACCATGACTGTGTTCTATTGTTCTATTGTCTACCATGACTGTGTTCTATTGTCTACCATGACTGTGTTCTATTGTTGTATTGTCTACCATGACTGTGTTCTATTGTTGTATTGTCTACCATGACTGTGTTCTATTGTCTACCATGACTGTGTTCTATTGTCTACCATGACTGTGTTCTATTGTTGTATTGTCTACCATGACTGTGTTCTATTGTCTACCATGACTGTGTTCTATTGTCTACCATGACTGTGTTCTATTGTTCTATTGTCTACAATGACTGTGTTCTATTGTTGTATTGTCTACCATGACTGTGTTCTATTGTTGTATTGTCTACCATGACTGTGTTCTATTGTCTACCATGACTGTGTTCTATTGTTGTATTGTCTACCATGACTGTGTTCTATTGTTCTATTGTCTACCATGACTGTGTTCTATTGTTCTATTGTCTACCATGACTGTGTTCTATTGTTGTATTGTCTACCATGACTGTGTTCTATTGTTGTATTGTCTACCATGACTGTGTTCTATTGTTGTATTGTCTACCATGACTGTGTTCTATTGTCTACCATGACTGTGTTCTATTGTTGTATTGTCTACCATGACTGTGTTCTATTGTTGTATTGTCTACCATGACTGTGTTCTATTGTTCTATTGTCTACCATGACTGTGTTCTATTGTTGTATTGTCTACCATGACTGTGTTCTATTGTTGTATTGTCTACCATGACTGTGTTCTATTGTTGTATTGTCTACCATGACTGTGTTCTATTGTCTACCATGACTGTGTTCTATTGTCTACCATGACTGTGTTCTATTGTCTACCATGACTGTGTTCTATTGTCTACCATGACTGTGTTCTATTGTTGTATTGTCTACCATGACTGTGTTTTATTGTTGTATTGTCTACCATGACTGTGTTCTATTGTTCTATTGTCTACCATGACTGTGTTCTGTTGTCTACCATGCCTATGTTCTGTTGAGATTTTTCTTCCCTAGAAAGTGCTTGATTTGTAAAGAAGTTTATTTTTTTACCTTCTGTCTTATCCTTTGAAATGTGATTTTCCTTGATATAAAAGATTTATATGTTTTACCTTTGTCTTGCATGGAGAATATCAACATTATGGCATATGCATGCTCTATGTCTTCAATACTAACCTCTATGTTTTCAATACTAACCTCTATGTTTTTTCAAATACTAACCGCTATGTTTTCAATACTAACCTCTATGTTTTCAATACTAACCTCTATGTTTTCAATACTAACCTCTTATGTTTTCAATACTAACTATGTTCTCAATACTAACAACTCTATGTTTTCAATACTAACCTCTATGTTCTCAATACTAACCTCTATGTTCTCAATACTAACCTCTATGTTCTCAATACTAACCTCTATGTTCTCAATACTAACCTCTATGTTTTCAATACTAACCTCTATGTTTTCAATACTAACCTCTATGTTTTCAATACTAACCTCTATGTTTTCAATACTAACCTCTATGTTTTCAATACTAACCTCTATGTTTTCAATACTAACCCCTATGTTTTCAATACTAACCTCTATGTTTTCAATACTAACCTCTATGTTTTCAATACTAACCTCTATGTTTTCAATACTAACCTCTATGTTTTCAATACTAACCTCTATGTTTTCAATACTAACCTCTATGTTTTCAATACTAACCATACTAACCGCTATGTTTTCAATACTAACCGCTATAAAACACTCCACTTGATCACATTAGCAATGTTACTTGTAATATTTTGTGTTTTGTCCCTTGCAGGGCAGGGTGAGAGGACATTTTTATCTCCTTTTTTTTTTTTCATGTATGGATCACACACAAATTTGACCAGTTGGATTAGCTATTGAGTTGCCAAATAAATACAAAAAGTTTAAAAAGAAGAAACGCGTGATGAATGAATTATGATTATGTATTTATTATAATGATAAATGACTATGTATTTATTATAATGATAAATGACTATGTATTTATTATAATGATAAATGACGAGTTTTTGGTGATGACAACAATGATGGTAACACAATGAAGGTAGTAACAATGATGGTATATGTTTATATGTAAATTTTGAATGGACCAAGTCATCATCAGAAATACGGCCCAGTGTCGCGCGTCCCCCCCCTGCTCCTTTCTATCCATATTGTCCATGGGGACGAAAATTCACCTTTTCTTTGTATTCCCTAGAGTCTGTGATGGCAGACAAACTTCCGATTAAGGACAACGTAAGCTTTCGGGACAAACAAGAGAACAACGGACGGCACAGAAATAAACACGGATTGGCTTACTCCATGGTGGAAGTGACGGACAAGTGGCGTGGACATGACAGGAAGCTTTCATTGCAAGACGAACCGTGGCCTACGCACAGCTTGATCACCTCCAAATGGCCACGAAAACCACGAGGCTGGGCAAGACAAACACAGATTAGGTTCAGAATCGGAGGTCTTTTACATTTAGTGATTATCTCTCTTTCTTATGATTTGAAATTCCCCCCTCTCCACCCCCGCAACCCTCCTGTTGTATCAGTTATACATTTTGCAATGGAGTGACCTTCACAAACGTATAAACAATTTCGCAGTTGTACGCAACATTAAAAAAAAAAAAACGTTTACAATTTTTTGCAAAAGGATGGAGAGAAAGGAACTAGTGGCATAATTTTCCCTTTTTGCCCATTACCTTCATGTGCATGGCTTTTCTCAGTTGGTTTCCTCGACTGCATTTCACCCATTTGTCTTCCATGGTATTTAATTTGCTTAACAATTTTGGATGTTCTGCTTATCACCAGCATAATTGTTTTTGATTTGGTTTGTTCGTCTTTTCTGTTTGTTGTTTTTTAAAACTCTTTTTAGCTCTTTTCTACTTAAATAATATTCATTACTCCATTTGCTCAATATGCATTGTTGTATTTTGATGAAGCTTATCCATGCATTGAAAAATTATTATCTGCTTAGAGGGAGATAGAGGTATGTATTTTTTTCTGCGAATAAAAAACATTCCGTGTCAAAGCACTATCAGTCAGTGACAAAATACTATTTTGCATGAAAAAGAATTATGTAAACAGAGTGAATGACAATAGAATAGCTAAATCAGTATACAGTGCTAAAGCCCAAGGTAAAAGACCAAAAGGCCGACCTCGGAGAAAGTGGGAAGAAGATATAAAAAAAGGGATTGAAGCATAGAAATTTTTACATTTTTGGAAGGAAACAGAAAATGCCAAGACAGGGCATCCTGGAGAAAGATCATCTCGGCATCTGAACCCATGTACCGAAAGGTAGAATTGGAACTGATAAAGAAAGAAAGAAAGAAAGAAAGAACAAAAGAAAGAAAAGAAAAGAATTATTATTTTTATTATATCCTTTGTCCTGACTATCAAACATATTCATTACAATCAGCAAATGCCTGAAAAGTTGTACCGGTAAATTGCTCTCTGCTTGGTTTACACAGTGTATTATCATTCACTCTTATTGTCAAAGATGATTTTTCTGTTCATGACATTCCTATTCATGTGCTTATTGAATTGAATTTGAATTCAATATAATTGAATGTATTTTATTATCCACAAAGGGAAATTTGTTTTTTGTTATAGTGAGTACATGCAGCGTAGAATAAATATAAATTACAAATACAAAAACACATTTAGTTGCACATTATGAGTAATTCATTAAACTTTAGCATAATAACATACCGCAATTATCCTGGATCAATATGAACATGATAGTGACAACAACGATGATGGTTTGATGAACATGAATTTACAACGATATTGGTAGTGGTGATGATTAAAGGCCTTTAGGGTGAGGACAGAGAACACTGGTTGCTGGTCAGCTGTCAACTTTGTGAATTGCCCCATCACAGAACTGTCAGCGCTGCACAAAGTGAATGCTTGTCTGTAGCGATAGTAACCAAAGGCAGCCAGTGCTGACAGGTTTACCTGAATATAAAGTCGATTCTTTCAGCGAGCCAGCTGCTTGATTAGGGTAGAAATAGCATTTAGTGTATGGTTGCACCTCGGATTTAAAAATAGATCTGGAATCTAGATACAACGTTACAACATGGGTGTCGAGCAATGATTGATCTCGTAAGTTTTTGATTGTCCTGCAATCTGGGACGAGGGTCAAAAGCTTCATGCCATGAAATGAATACTGATGGCACACAGAGATATGTGAATAGTTTTCGATGTAAATAAAAAAGAAAAAGTCAAGACAAATCGCATAAACACTTAAAGGTTAAGTAAAACGAAAATGTCAGAAAATATGAGAGAGATTTACCGATTGATCAGATTTCCCTTTCGTTCATCAACTGCTTTCCCAGGGCTTGCTCTCCAGTGCTCTTCTTCCCGTCACAAAGCAACCAGCGTTCTCTGTTTACTCACCCGTAGAGACTGTTGAAAGCACCAATCTGTCTGTAACTGGCTTTTATCTTTTCTTTAGAAATGCCTGACGTGCCAACGTGGTTGACTGTCAGAGACAGTGTCGATATGGACAGAATCAATTCAGTGACCCAGTGTGCTCATGTGAACGATGGCTTTTAAATTTGTGTTTTCTTTTTTCAAGATTTTTAGATCTTTTTAGTTTGGCAGAAGAATGTTTGTTTCCTATCGTAACTTGTTGAGACATTGAGTTTATTGACTGCTTTGTTCTATTACGTGAACATTAAAAACATTAAAAATATTCCATAAAAAGACGAGGGGGGGGCTGCTGCTGTTTTGTATGCAATATAAAGAATTGGAAATAAGAATGTTATTGAAACTAATCTTTTAGCTACAAATTAATGGTGAAGTACAATATTTTGCCCTACTGAGAATGTGCTCTATAATTTTGTATTTCATATTTTACAAGCTTGCTTTTTTTGCCTTGAAATTTTTAGCAAATTTCTTCTCTTTCTCTGTAATGTAAAATAAATTTGTCTTGTCGCTGATTATGATCGTGGTTTTGTTGATTAAGAAGATTGGCAACGAGATCCTTTCTGGCAACTATACAGCTGATTCAAACCACTGTGATGACAACAAAAATATGAAGAAACTCTGTTCATTCCGCTTGTTGAAAATTTCAAATGTCACCTGATGTTTCAGACGTGATGGTTTTATATTGACTTTTAAAAATATTTTTCAGTATCTGTTTATTTATCTAATTTGATCTGTCTGTCCCATCTATGTATTTGTCTATGCATATGCGTACCTCAACCACGTATATATGTAAATTCATGATAAACAGAGAAGTCTTCATTTAAACACAGTTATTCACTCTTGAGTTCATACCGATTGACAAGCATACCTGGAAACAATGGTCTCCCCTTACAATGAAGCTGTGTCTCTCAGACTTTGACAGCTTGTAGCTCAGAGACCACTGTAGCGGGTCTGGATGGTGACAGTGTGAGTGAATACTCCATGTCTAGGTTACGAGGGTTTTTTTTTTTTGTTGTTGTAATGACCAGAAGTCGATGAATTGTTTTTAATATTAAGTTTCCTCGCTCGTAGGCAAACATTGTTTTTCCCAATAAATTCGAATCCTGATCAAAGAGAGGGTATGAAAAGAACCTAAAACAGTCTTATTTATTTGAAAAGCTACATGCAAAAGATGGCGGTACTGGTTACGGTGGTTCCAGGTGGGGTTTACTCTGCTCAAAGTTAGAGATAGCTAGCTTCATACATGCAGATTCGATGTTTGAATTCGTTATCACAAGGAAACTGGTTCAAACCCCATGGCTGGCATAGGGTGGGCTTTTTTTGTTTGTTGCCCCAACGTTGTGCTCTGAGGAAAGGTGCTTCACTCTACTTTCCTCACTTGACAACAAATTTTTTGATAAATTAGTATTATTAGCGTTTACATCACACCATGAATTATCTCACACGAAGGACAGTATGTTTTGGGGGGGTTTTAGAAGATTAATTTTAATTTAACTCAAAGCCTTGCTAGGCAATGCCCAAACCCTGTAGCTTTTTACCGTCTATTGAACATTTCACATCAATTGCACAATGTGCACAAGTGTCTTCACCTGAAGCGTTGCACCTTGACCTTTTGTTGAACTTACCTTGTTATAAAGTATTAGCAAAAATTATACAATCTAATTGTTTATGTTTCAAATTGACGTGTTTACATATTTGTGTCATCACTATGGATGGTTTCTCATTGGATGACATTTGTGATGCTGTGTTTAAACCTTAAGCTGCCATGTGCCCGTTAAGGCACAGGCCAGTCTGCACATGCTATATGTACCTGTGCCTCATGAATTTATGGGCCAGTCCTGCGCATGTTATATATGTACTATGTGCCCGTAGAATGTATGGGTTTATGACACGTTGGTGCAATGGATTTGTTGACTGTTCTAAGGGACATAAGTGCATAAAACACATGCATTTTGTTTGCATAACATCCTTTTTAGAAGTGAACTGTCAGTTTTCCCCCTGCTATGTTATGTCCCCCTGGGGCAGCAAAGGAGACGAGCTTTGGAAAATTTTGAGCTTCGATTGATTTCCATGTTAGCACTATTTAATTTGACTGGTGATAAATTATCTGCACTTTGTATATATCAAAATGTTTTTTAAACTTTGTATGTAATGAAAAAGATTCATACATCTGTGTATATGCATGTTAATGTTAAATACTGTGTGAGTGTGTTTGTGTGTGTGTGTGTGTGTCAGTGTTATTCCTATGGCCAACGCCGTCATTCGTCTGTAGAGATATAAAGTCATTTTACCATTACCCTATCTCTTTGAGGCTCTGGTAGCTCAGTTAGCAGAGCCATGACGACTACTCCGGAGACCTGTGATCGATTCCCATTCTGGGCAAATTTTTCCGACCCTCCTCAACCCAGTAATGAAACGGGTAGCTCGGTCTATTCAGACTTTGTATCGGTAAAGTCGTTCGGAAAATAATGGCACAAGTACCACCATTTTCTAACGTATGGTGGTAAAATGAGGACTGGCCCTGATTGTGTTGCACTCAACTCAGACTTTGAGTGCTTGTACTCTGCCGCTGTCTCCTTGATATCTGTGATCCAATCGTTTTGCTACCATTTATCTTTCCTGTGCCGCTGATGTGATAACTAAAAACTTAAGAAGATTGACTCTTCCTGTTGTTTACAATAAGAACATTCCTGTTGTCACATGTTTTGGTGATTTGTTGGATTTCTTAATGATAGCCACTGCTTTTTGTCTCCCTCTATCTGTTCTCGTTGTTCTATAAATAGATTAATATGGTTTTAAACAACGGCTACAGATGTCCGGAGGGTTTCTTATCGACATTTGACACATTTGTAAATTTTGTTGGTCTTGTAGTTGTATGATACTGGGTCATCTTGATAATGAGCTTTGCGTTCATGTATTTCAGTCTCGTCTCCAGACATTTCTGCTCGCACTGAATGACCCTAAACTTTGACAAACTGAAATGTTTATAGTCTCATAGTGCGAAAGCATCGACTCATGACTGACTTAATTTGATTTTCCTCTTTAAATTTGACCGATACGGAAGTGTAGGTCACCCTTAAAAACAGCATCATCTTGATGTGAATTAAACATTGCATGTGGGACTTATAAACAGAAGTTTTTGAAATTTTCATACATGCACGATTAGTAGTATTTGCACTTCATGAGATTTCATGTATTTTTGGACCAAGTTTTCCCCATTTTGAAACTCTTATTTTGAAATTGTTATGTCCTCATCTTGAATTGGTATCCACAAAAGAAAGAATTTATGTTTTTTATATGCAAAGCCTGACATTGTGGCATTGCCATAGAAGTAGAGATTAAAAGAAGGAAATGGGATGGCTTGGACACACCTTTAGAAAATCGTCAGAAAACATAACACGTCAGGCCTTAAAATGGAATCCACCAGGGAAGAGAGTGAGGTCGAGGGAGACCAAAGAACAACATGGAGGAGGTCAACCTGCAGGAAGCTTGGCAGCCGGGCCTTTCCTGAGCGAAACGGAGGTGGCGGCGCTGGACAGAGTGAAGTGGAGAGACCTTGTTGACGACCTATGTCCCACCCAGGGTACAAGGGTATAAGTCAAAATAAGTCAGCCATTGCCTAAATTGTCAATAAACATAGAAGGCCAACCATCCCCTGATTTTTGGGAGAAATTATTTCAAAGCATCCAGAGTGTACTTAAATTCTTTCGAAATATCCAGAGTGTACTTAAACTCTTCAAAACATCCAGAGTGTACTTCAACTCTTGAAACATCCAGAGGTACTTAAACTCTTTGAAATATCCAGAGTGTACTTTAACTCTTTGGAAACATCCAGAGTGTACTTAAACTCTTCGAAATGTCCAGAGTGTACTTAAACTCTTTGAAACATCCAGAGTGTGCTTAAACTCTTTGAAATGTCCAGAGTGTACTTAAACTCTTTGAAATGTCCAGAGTGTACTTAAACTCTTTTGAAACATCCAGAGTGTACTTAAACTCTTTGAAACATCCAGAGTGTACTTAAACTCTTTGAAATATCCAGAGTGTACTTAAACTCTTTGAAATGTCCAGAGTGTACTTAAACTCTTTGAAATATCCAGAGTGTACTTAAACTCTTCAAAGCATCCAATCTGTCCTTCAAAGCATTCAATCTGTCCTTCAAAGCATTCAACCTGTCCTTCAGAGCATCCAAACTGTCCTTCGTTCAATGCATTCCAATTGTACATGAAATTTGAATGTCTTTCAAAGCGTTTTCTAAGTGTCCTTAAAATGTATGTAAGTCTATTTCAAAACATTGTCTCATTCTCTACTTTGAGGAAACCACTATTGAAAAGATTTTATTGTTGTATTGAACTATAGATGATAATGCCGGTAAAGCATTGGCAACCATGCCTCTGTACTTAAAGCTTTAAATGTTAATCATGGATGTTTCTACGCATGAATTCTTGTCCCTCCATGACTTAATAGGCCTATTTCAAGCTTAACTATTGATTTTATGTATATATATATATATATGTATACGATTTTTTATTTAACTTTGTATAGCCATTTACATAATGTTTACCATGTACTTATTTTAATGTATTTTAATGTTTACGGATTAACAAAAGTTATTTGCAATTTTTATCATGTCCACCAATTTGCCATTTGACATAGACCTTTATTCGCAATGAAAGTTTCTTTACTGGATATACAAGTTGTTTCACTAAAAGAAAATATTTGTAACTAAAGTAAATTTCTTTCATCCGAAAGCTCAAATGATAATACATCTTAAAAACACAAAATGTGAGTTAATTAAGGTTTATTTACAGACATGTTTTAAAGTATTATTCAAATGACAGCAGCTGTGAATAAACTCAAGCCAGTTTGGGACGACAACAAAATCAGTGTCAGAACAAATTTGAGATTTGTGAACGCACTATTCTATCCTATCCTTTTGTACACTTACGAAATAAGAGACTCTAACGAACAGCAGGTTTTTTTATCATGCTGTGAAAGACCCTAGGCATCTTCTGAGAAACTGCATCAGCAATAAAGCAGTTAGCATTCATTGTTTCAGTGACCAATGAACTTATTGTGACACTTGTGATTCTTTATTTACAAAGGAAAGTAAAAGATGCTCCTTATAAATACGTTTCTCAATTTTTGTATTGCAAGTCAACAGTAACCAGATCAATAGTGATTATCGATAAATTTCTGTCTGTCCTATATTAATATTATAAGTAGAATTTCATAATACTTTATTTAAGTCAAGAGACACATATTTATATGCCTTTTTAAATCAAATATTCTTTGAAGTCTAAACTTTCCATAAATACATATGGAAACTCTGTGCATTGTTTTGCATTTGTCTTTCCTCTATTCCAGAATTTTTGTATTGCCAAACCGTTCCCTTATACTCAAAATAAACAATCAGAAACAATCTCTCTTTAATCTTAACTTCAGTTTTCTTCCCTTGAATTTCATGAAATTATATGCTGTACACGTCATCATATCTTATTTCATACAAGAGCAGAAGTTTGAAAAAGTCTTATTTATTTTTCTGTTACCCCCCCTCATCTCCCCCTGCCCCCTCCCTAAATATAAAATTTGGAAAAGTAATTTTATCGTTGACCAATGTTTAATATTTCATTGTTTTGCTGTAAGAGAGTAAAATTATTTTTGTTTACATGTGTATAAGACAAAAGAGGAAAGCCTCAACAAAACCTCCCCAAAGAAAATAGGAAGACGGATTGAAAACTGATTAGGTGCGTGGTCTGCAAATCTTCTTTATACTATTAATTAGGGGCTTTTTCTCTTTTCTTTTTTCTTGTGTTTGAAACCCTGAAACACTGAAACCCTGAAACACTGAAACACTGAAACCCTAAAACACTGAAACACTGTTCAACCCAGAAACACTGAAACACTTAAACACTGAAACACTGAAACACTTAAACACTGAAACACTGAAACACTTAAACACTGAAACCCTGAAAACACTTAAACACTAAACCCTGAAACCCGTACACAAAAAATCTAATCAAGAACGATTTGTGTTTTATAAGTGTTTCTTCCACATGTTGAGACAGAAAAGTATAGAATGAGAATGTAAGGGTCTGTCTGTCTGTCTGTCTGTCTGTCTGTCTGTCTGTCTTCTCTCTCTATCTCTCTCTCTTTCTCTTTCTCTCTCTTAACTTTTCTTCTAAATTGTGTTTTATGATGTATTAAAATGTGTGGGTGTGTCAGGTCTCTCTCTCTCTCTCTGTCCTTTGTTTATTTTGATTGTGAAATCAATGTCACATTTATTCAAAATTGTGAAAAATCAGCATGTATAGTTGAATGTGAGGAGGTGTGTCAAAATTTAATTTATTGTGATTTGATAATATATATATTTACACAATACTTGATTATATTCACCTGTCTTTCTTGTTGATTTGCTTAGTTCCTGTAGTCATGTGATTTAAAAAAAAATTTTTAAACCTTGTTGAAATGACCAGGTGTGTCAGTTAAAAGGCATTGCACCAGACCCAGAGGCACTGGGTTCAAATGTGTACCAGGCATTTCCGTTTTTTTTCCCCCTTGAACAATTAAAATGTACCCTATTGCCCACTTGAGTCCTGTTGTATTGAGTGTAAGTTTGATGATAGTCTATCTTCCTTTCTCTAAAGAAATTGAAATGCCAGGGGAAACCAGATTTTGAGAAGTTGTAGGGCAATAATTTTGTTATCTTTTTTTTTATTGTTGGGGAATGCTATTGATAGTTTCAAGAGATTCCATTCCCATCACTCTTTCACCTGTTTTTTTATCTAAGCCCTTTTTCCTCTAAATTCACACTGAGATCATCACATATGGTAGGCATGGTAAATTGCAATTAAACAACTCAAAACAAATTCGGTGTTCTAGGAGGGGGGTTAAAAATATTATTATCTTCTTGATATAGGTTTTTATTTTCTATTATATGAATTCATTTAGTTGAGATTTTGTTTTCTCTTGTTTCTTCTTTTCCATTGATTTTCTTCTTTTTTCTTTTGTTGTTTTTTATTCTCGTTTTTTTCTCACCTTCATGAGTAACTATTTCTGCATGTTTTTTATCAATTTGTATATGCAAACATTATTTTCTGAACTGGTTTTTATGGCTTTGGAATTGCTTTATAAATCTTAGCTAGCCTGAATACAAAATAAAATCAATATTTTTATCAACTTTTTAGGTTGGTTTTTTCTCAATCTTACATTCACCAGTGTTGTTATGATGGGGTAATATGAAAACTAGGTGTGAAACGATGGGTAAGTGTGAAACTAGGTGTGAAACGATGGGTAAGTGTGAAACTAGGTGTGAAACGATCGTTCATGAAACTAGCCAGGAACGATGGGTAAGCCTGAAACTAGGTGTTAAACGATGGGTAGGTGTGAAACTAGGTCCAGTTCACGATGGGTAAGTGTGAAACTAGGTTTGAAACGAATTGTTACCTATTTTCTCTGTTCTTTTCTTTCTGGGTCTCCACTTGAAACTAGGTGTGAACGATTTTTATGGTCCCCTAAAACGTTTGTAAAGGTTTTGAAACTAGAGGAATAGGCTCAGGTTGGAACATAATATTTTAAATGATCGGATACATTTTCTGAGGTATCCCAGGTGTTATCTATCATTCAACCTGAAACTTTAAATTAAACGATTAAATTAAGATTAAACTAGATGTGAACGATATTTTTAATCCCGGTGTGAAACGATCGGTAGGCCTAAACTAGATATGAACATTTGCATAATTCGAGAGATGTATTTCTGAGATTAAGATGGGTAGGCGTGTTAAATGATGTGAAACGATGTTATGCTAAAGATCACGATTATGAAAAGATGGGTAGCATACAACAGATTCGAATGGGTAGGCGTAAACTAGATTTTCAACGATGTAGGCGTAAAACTAGATGTGAAACGATGTGAGGCTCTAGATGTTGAATGATGGTAGGCGTCAAAACTGATTAAACGATGGTAGGCGGTCAACTCTGATTAAACGATGTGTAGGCGTAAAGTTTATGTGAAATGATGTTCAGGCGTAAAACTATGGGAACGATGTGATAATAAAACTAGGTTGAAACGAAGGAAGTAGAAAACTAGGTGTGAAATGATTAACTTCCTGAAACTAGGTGAAATGATGGGTAGGTGTGAAATGATGGGTATGTGAAATGATCTGTAGGAATGAAATGTCATGGGTATGGTGAAAACGATGGGTAGGTGTGAAATGATGTGTAACTACTGAAATGATGGGTAAGAGTGAAATGATGGGTAGGTGTGAAATGATGGGTAAGAGTGAAATGATGGGTAGGTTGAAAGATGGGTAAGTGAAACGATGGGTATTCTTTCGCTAAACGATGGGTAATGTGAAATGATGGGTAAGTGTGAAATGATGGGTAGATTGTGAAATGATGGGTATTCTGAAACAATTTCACCAGATTGAAACGATGGATATGTGTGAAATGATGGGTGAGTGTGAAACGATGGGTATCCTGTGGAAATGATGGGTAAATTTGAAACGATGGGTATGTGTGAAATGATGGATACGAACGATGGTGAAATTTGGGTAAGTGTGAAATCGATGGGTATGTGTGAAATGATGTTTCAAACGATGGGTATGTGTGAAATGATGGGTGTGGTGAAACGATGGGTCATCAGTGTGAAATGATGGGTAAGTTCAACGATGGGTCATCACGGAAACGATGGATATTGAAATGATGGGTATGTGAAATGATGGTTTCTTGAAACGATGGGTATCTGAAATGATGGGTAAATGTGAAACGATGGGTAATTGGAAACGATGGATATGTGTTAAATGATGGTTTCAAATGATTGGACATGTGGAACGATGGGTAAGTGTGAAGCCATGGGTAATTGTGAAATGATTGGACATCAAATGATGAGTATTGTGAAACGATGGGTAAGTTGTGAAGCAGATTGGTCAGTAACAAATCAATGGTAGGTCTGAAACGTGATGTGAAAGTGCCAGTTCCATGACATTGTAATATGAGTACCAAATCAATATCAGCCATACAATATGAGTACCAAATCAATACCAACCATATGTAATATCGAGTACCAAATTAATATCAACAATATACAATAATTAGTACAAATCATTATCAACCATAGAAATATGAGTACCAAATCAATATCAGCCATACAATATGAGTATCAATCATAATTATCAACAAATCAATATCAACCATACAATATGAGTACCAATCAATGTGAATCATATAATATGAGTACCAAATCAATATCAATATTTAATATGAGTACCAAATCAATATCAATCATATAGTAAGAGTACCAAATCAATATCAACCATTTAATATGAGTACCAAATCAATATCAACCATATAATATGAGTACCAAATCAATACCAACCATACAGTAAGAGTACCAAATCATAGAAACCATTTAATAAGAGTACCAAATCAATATCAACCATATAATATGAGTACCAAATCAATATCAACCATATAATATGAGTACCAAATCAATACCAACCATATAATATGAGTACAAATCAATATCAACCATACAGTAAGAGTACCAAATCAATATCAACCATATAATATGAGTACCAAATCAATATCAACCATATAATATGAGTAACAAATCAATACCAACCATATAATATGAGTACCAAATCAATATCAACCATACAGTAAGAGTACCAAATCAATATCAACCATTTAATATGAGTACCAAATCAATATCAATCATACAGTAAGAGTACCAAATCAATATCAACCATTTAATATGAGTACTAAATCAATTGTGAACCATATAATATGAGCACAAATCAATACCAACCATATAATATGAGTACCAAATCAATATCAACCATACAGTAAGAGTACCAAATCAATATCAACCATATAATATGAGTACCAAATCAATATCAACCATATAATATGAGTACCAAATCACATCAACCATATAATATGAGTACCAAATCAATACCAACCATATAATATGAGTTTCAAATCAAATATCAACCATACAGTAAGAGTTACCAAATCAATATCAACCATATAATATGAGTACCAATCAATATGAACCATATAATATGAGCACCAAAATCAATACCAACCATCAATATGAGTGCCAAATCAATATCAACCATACAGTAAGAGTACCAAATCAATATCAACCATACAGTAAGAGTACCAAATCAATATCAACTTTATAATATGAGTACCAAATCAATATCAACCATACAGTAAGAGTACCAAATCAATATCAACCATATAATATGAGTACCAAATCAATATCAACCATACAGTAAGAGTACTAAATCAATATCAACCATACAGTAAGAGTACCAAATCAATATCAACCATCTGTAAGAGACAAAATCAATATCAACCATATAGCTCGAATACCAAATGTATACCAACCGAAAGTATAAACTCTGAAATCCAAATCAAATCAACCATACAGTAAGAGTACCAACCAATATCAACCATACAGGGAAGAGTACCAAATCTTCAACCATGCACGATGAAGAGAAAACGATCTGTAGCGATCTTACAGTGAGGTGGAGCAAATCAATATCAACAACGTATATAATATGAGTTGAAACAACAAGTAACATGTTTATTAATAACCACCTAAAATTCTTGTCATGGATTGTGGACCTCAATTATTTAAATGATGTGGATCGGAAGTCTTGATATGGGGTTTATAGCGCATCGTTCACAAAAATGATCCCCAGGATATGATCACAGAAAAAGACTTCAAACTGAAGCACTGCAGATTTTAGAGAAGGTGAGATGTTAGCCATGATCACTGACGTTTTATTATGATTGTGTGAAAAAACATGTCTATGCTCGGAGCGTGTGGATCCTGTGTTTATTATTATGTAGATCATATACACCTAGATGTAATATAAAATGGGGGCTAAGAGCTCGTCGTTCCACTTTTTCAAATACATGCATGTATTCTCATTCTTACCAACATCGAACAAATAGCGATATACACGTTGAATTGAAGGCGTGGACGACGACAATATAAATATAAAAAAAAAAACAACCCCAACTCAAAACCCAAAACACTTCGATAAAATAAAAAAATGCCCACTCATTACCATTTATACATATTCAAAATATATATGATATATATAAACTCTAGATATAAACATGGAACAAGGGTATATATATATAGAAATAAACAGAACCGGTCATATAAGTATTCTAATTGTGAGTGATTCTGATTTGATTTTACCCAAGGTAACTCCTGAAGTGATTAAGGGTTTTTTGGTAGGTATTTTTAAATTTTCCCAGATTGCCCTGTTGTGGATGTGGGTCAATCAGTCTGAAGTCTACTGTGTGGACGTCAAGGCAATGGAACAAACCTGTCAAATTTATATTAAATATGGTATATTTACAAAAACTGCTATATTTTAATTTTTATATATTATTATTTTCCAAGAGAGAGAGAGAGAGAGAGAGAGAGAGAGAGAGAGAGAGAGAGAGAAAAGAATTTCCAGCTTTTGAGGGAGAGCTTAGAGGAAGAGAGAGGATGAGGAGAGAGGGAGAGGATTTGATGAATTTAGAGTC